>JAUYWI010102116.1:0-11465 GCA_034780595.1 Parotoplana pacifica | reverse complement strand
GGAGACATGTGGCCGCGCAAAGCACAGTTTAAACGTTTAAATTTCAAAAACTATCTATGCATAGATTTTATGTTCAAGATTCATCAATAACCATAATATTTCGTATTTCTACACAAAAATAGATAATAGAAATTCTTAAATGTTAATTATTTGCTTCAAACATAGAAAGCGACATTTTTATGAAACCTCTATATTTTGAAAATTGGACAAATGCTATGCTATGTCCATTGTGAGTTTTCCTTGCAATGTTGACATAAATGCTGATCTGCTGAGAAGTTGGTACATGTAATTCCAGAATTTTATTTTCTACATCAGACAATTTCAAGTTATTTAGAGGAAGCAATAATTGAGGATGTTCTTTAAAGGACTGACAATATTTTTTTCCTCAATATAAATCTAATCCAACTTAAGTACTTACAAGTATTATCATAAAATAGAACATTTGGCTTTCGCCTTCATAATTAAGATTCTATTACATTGCTAATAATTAAATAATTGAAATGTTTTCTGTAATATTGTACTCGCCCACCTTTACCAACCATAATAGGTATTATAATTACAACCATCAGCTCCCAGACTATTACAATGCTAACAATTATCTACTTGTTTTAATGTGTATCTACCATGGGTATCTACCTATAATATGCGGGTGTATTATCTGTAAATATAATTATAGTTGGAGACATCTTTCTATAGTGAAAGTTTTAGATTATTGTTTGGAAACGAAATTTCAATAATGTAGTATTGTAAATTTAATACTTTAACTATCTAATAGTAAAATGCATAACTTTAGTTTTGGTTTTACCAAACATGATAGTTATTGTGTATAATGTATGAAGGTCTGTTTGCTTTTGGTGTATTCTTAAGTTACCAATTTTGATTGTTATATTGTAAAGATGTATTATTTTGTATTTAGGTATTTGTTTACGGTGACATAGATTCTTTGAAAAAACCTAAAGAGAACGTTCTTTATATTGCCAATCATCAATGTGCAGGTATACCAGCATGTATTTACATTTAAGACTTGTAGTGCATTTTCTATATTATATAATTGCATTTGAAAACGTTTTTTTGTGTCGTAGAATAGTAAATATTATATGTGCATACTCTACATAAATTAACCATAATATTTTTCTTTTACGAATGTGGCCAATTATATGTATCACAATTAATGGATAATGGAAGCATTAAAATACATGCCATTCAGTATTAAATTTATGTAACAATGTAACTGAAATTTTTGAAATTGTATACTTTCTGGCACGTATGTATGAGTTTTATAAAAAGAAATCACAACGTTTTATAAAAAGTATTTTAATAAATTTATTCATACTTGTAGTTTTTGAAAGTGCATTTATGTATGTACTTTGCTACAAATAATGCTAGTGGGTGGTGGACATACAGCGGATTTTCTGCATTAGGTGTAGTTGTTGAGATGGGCACCACTACTCTAAATTGTAGAGATGTATGGTTGTAATTTCTTCTCAATGCTTTGTAATGGACAAATGTCTGGTTGATGTGCACCCCCAGTGAAACAGTTCCACAGTATTTTAGGTTTTGTGAACAATAATATATAAAGCTAATATATTTTAACTGATAAAAATTAAGTTCTGTAGATCAAAGAGCCTTCATAAAAATGTATTTCTAAAAATTGATTCTGTTTTAATTCTATTGGAATTTATTTGCTGAATTACATACATAATAGGCTCTAGCAATTCACATTGAATTTGGTCCACTATTTATCTTATCAAATGATCGCACGGTTTTAGTTGTCAAATAATCTGTGACTTAGAATGCGAATACTCAAAAAGTAAACTTGAACTTTGATTACTAAATGATATTCCATCATGTATACCTCCTATACTGTCCATATTGTTATAAGGATTACTCTTTGAAATATTGTTAAGAATGAATTGAGTGCTTAGCTACACTATTGAACTAAGATTTCGAAAGAACATTATAATGGATTAGAGAGGAAATTGTATTGCAGTGGCTAATTTATTATAATACAAATTAAAACTGTTCTATAACCCCTGAATATAGTCCTCATTAGCATATATACGTCCTGGCAGCTAATGAAAAGTGGACAGAATTCTTTGTATGCGGAAATTCTTTGTTGTGCGGTCTAAAAGTTAATATTTTTAAACCTGCTCATTTTTGTCTAATAAAATACAACCCCTTTCAAAAGTAACCGTAACAGTATAAAAAAGTGTATAAAAGTCAGCAAAATATTATTTCCAAACGAACTCCACAAATATTTTCTGGATTAATATTTTTTAATGAAAGTTTCTAATATTGTGCCTTGCCATCTGCTTAAACAATGGAGAAAATTTCATTAAAAAATATTGATCCAGAAAAAAATTGTGGAATTCGTTTGGAAGCAATATTTTGCTGACTTTTATTCACTTTTTTATACTGCTACGGTTACTTTTGAAAGGGGTTGTAGTTAGATACTTCTAGTAGAATTGTTGTTTTGTTTACAAATTTATTAAAATTTTAGTTGATTGGATAGTTGCCGATATGCTTGCAGTTAGACAGGGCGGAGTCGGTCACATTCGATATATTATAAAAGAAATACTCAAATACATTCCTATGTATGGTTACTACTTTCATCAGGTTAGTAAAGCAATATTATAAAATTACTGTACGTAATACAATATTAAATTTTGGTTTTATTATGTAGTATTAGTGTATCTTACTTATTGGTACTTACGAGTAGTAAAATGTTTTTATATAAATCCGGTAATTTCCAGTTTCTATATTCAAGTATAAATAGCAATACGAAGCATATAAACATAAAGTTAATATTTATTTGCCAAACCGTCTTCTATTAACCTTAATCATTCTTAATGGCGATTATTAAATAGTACTATACCATAAGTATTTAAATACTTATGGTATAGTACTATGTAGTGTGAATTGCTCAAATATACCCAGATAAATCGTGGAGTCCAACAAGGCTGAATCTTTCACCAGATTTGTACGGAGAGATGATCCTACGTCACTTGGAAGAAATGCCAGGAATACAGATTAATGGTAAGATGATTAACAGTCTTAGATATGCAGATGACACGGTCTTTATGGCGGAAACACCAGAAGATCTCTAAGCATTGCTGAAAAAGCATAGCAAAATACGGGTTAAACATCAACACGGATAAAATCTTCTGCGTGGTCATGAGCAAAACAAAAGAGGAAGGATGAAAGTTACAAACAGGGGGTAAATATATCAAACAAGTCGCAAGTTTCAATTACCTTGAAAGTTATTTCACAGTTGATGGTAGATGCGAGTTTGAGATCAGGAGAAAAATTGGCATGGCTAAGAGCACATTCTGGAAGTTGGATGGCATCTTGCGAGATCGTGATACTCCCATCTCTCTTAAACCTCGTCTGCTAAACTGTTACGTTATGTCGATCCTGATCTATGGAAGTGAGACCTGGACAAATCAGATGTCGGCCGTTTGCAAGCAGCAGAAATGTGGTTTTTCAGGCGCATGCTCCGGGTGCCACATACTGCATATGAGAAAAAGTTTTTTTTACAGAGGGTAGGAACAAAGAGATCACTGATTTATACTATAAGAACAAGACAAGCAGAATTTTTCGGACATGTGATGAGAAAAGGTGGAATTGAAACATTGACTATGACTGGCAGGGTTCTTGGTAAAGGGGTAGAGTTCGACCTCACGAGAAGTTTATTAGTAGTCGGAAGCAGTGGATTCATTCAGGAAGAGAGATGTTGACGTGATAAGGATGGCTATGGATAGAAATGTTTGGCGAACCATGATGTCCAACGCTCGGATCGAGTAGGGAATCTGATGATGATGATATAGTACTATTTAATAATCGCCAATGAGAATGATTAAAGTCAATCGAAACCGGGTTGGTATATAAATATTAACTTTATATTCTTCGTATTTTAATTTCTATTTAAAATGTTTTTATTCTATTTATTTTAGCATGGCTGTATTTATGTCAATAGAGATAACTTCCAAGTCAAGAAAGCTGTTGAATCGTTAAATTATCTTAAAGAAAACAATATAAAGGTAGTAACTTACTAGTTGCAAAATTGCATATTATGTTGTTCAATTGACAGGGTGGCTACATTTAGTGGAATTCCAATATGTGGTGCTATTATAGTTAAATTTCTTGAATTTTCATATTATTATGTGTACCTACCTAAAATATTCTGATCTTATGATTGAATTACATGCATGAGTTACATACATTATTGTGTGAAGCATTGTTTTACATTTTAAATATTTTACATGTTTCATGGATTTTGGATATACTAGATGATGGTACTTTCAATCACCAAGCATGACTGGCCATCTTATCATGCTTCAGATTGGGTGTAGAACAAGCTGCACATGATTATATAGTTTTGATCTTGAAAGGATGTTGTTTTTATGTTGAAGGCATATTTATATTTTTACACATCTTTTGGCTGAATTACATTCATTACTATGATGTTAGTGCTCTCGAAGGCTTGACAGATATTATTTCTTATTTTGAATGTTTGCTGCAGTAAAATTTTTATTCTACATATAATAGACAAGGGTATAGAAATCAATAGTCAAAATATAAATCATTTAAAAATTTTATTCTACATATAATAGACAAGGGTATAGAAATCAATAGTCAAAATATAAATCATTTAAAAAATTATTTCTTACTGATCATATTCTGTATATTCATATTTATATTCATTTTATATGTTAATATGGAATGATTACACGACTTTATATTAGGATAATTTTGCATTTTTTAGCTTAAAATTATGTATTATTTTGTTTCATGTACTTTATTTATTTTTTTGAAATCATGTGGCCACCCTGGATTATGAAAAGGACATTGAATTATCCATGTAGTTATGGCTGCATGCTTGTTATTTCAGTTTAACGATTTCTTGCCCTTGGGAACAGTTAATTAAGAATATGTCAACTGCTTACTAAGTAACTACCTGTGCTCACATTTGGAATTAAAGTACTCAAACAATCTGCTTTATCGTTGTTCATATTTTTATGAAGAACATCTCCATAAAATATAATGAAACACCTAGAATCACATACAATGAATATGCAGTGCTTTGATTGCTATGACTTTTAACAGTGATCATCTAATGATTAATTATTGATGCGGTTATGCAGATTCCAGTGACAGATGACGAGACGAAACGAGATTTAGGCGTTATTATTGTGTAACTAAATATGATTATGGAAGAGTTGCTTTAATTTACTATTTTTTATCTAGCCAACGAGTAGTGAAGCATTTATTGGTTTGTATTTCTAAACAAATGGCTAATCAGTTAATATCAGCGCTATTAAGGTTAATTATTTATTTCCTCTCCCACAAAGATAACACTAATTAGATAAAAGTTCTTTTTTATTGATATTAGTTACAATCTTGGAGAATTTTATATTCACATTCTATTGGAGTATATTATTTCAGTCACGCTAGAGAAACATTTTCTTTTGTTATGCAAATAAATAGATTTGCTGTTAGTGTTTTGTGGCAGTAACATGTAACAAAACAATAAGTTTGGTCTTTTTCTAAGTACACTGGCCGTTTCTAAGCTCTAGTTTGATTTATATTATTAAGCATACAGTTTTCATAAGAGGAAATACAATACTTGTATAAGAAACTGTACTTCTCATTTTATTGATTTAGACTGACACAGGCTATTGTCGTGTAAAATGATAATCATTTCTAATGTTTATTGTGGAAGACGATTGATTTATACGTTCTAGTAGTTTCTTCTCCTGTTCTTCGTTTAATTCATTTGGTCTTTATTGAATAGTGATAATTCTTTGGATAGTTTCTAGCAGACCGCTACCGATGATATTATATTTTATAGCTTTTGTACATCAGTTTTTCTACATGCTGTTATTTTTTGTAGTGCATATGTATGTGTTAAGGCTGTGAAAATATCATTTTAATCATATCACTAACACAATTAAAGTTTATATGTCATATGGGTTGCGCTAATTGATGTCATTTTAGAAAAATTTATATATATATATAAGTGGTCTTTTAATAACATTGTAACATGTGCTTATATTTTGCGTGTGTTTCTTCCTGTGTTTTAATAGATTTGTTTTTTTACTCTAGAGTTGGTTAGTCATATTTCCCGAGGGAACACGAGTGGATCCTGACAACGCCTCTATAAAAGAGAAGAGTCGTTCCTATGCCAAGTCACAAGGTAGGAAAGATATACACAGCTCTCTTGATCTTGCTGCTTATTTTGTGAGCTGCAATGCCTACTTATAACAGCTATTTTTTATATACGTGTTGATATTTTATGCTCATTTTACTATCGAGGTTTAATTAACGGGGGATGGACCTTGAAGTTTATTATGTGCTTGACATTTCATCATGTTATTGTTGATATTTTTAGATCAATATTGAACACTCGAACTCATTTGTAAAAAAGAATATCTATCAACTGATAGCGAAGGATTTCGTTAAGGTTGTAAGCCGTTTAGTCTTCCGCTATAAATTAGAGACGGGTGTTCAATTTATTTACAATTAATTGAGGAAAATATCAATGGATAAAAGAAACTAGACCATAAATGTTCACCGAACTTTCTTGTACAAGAGAAATTTTGACATTGCTATTAATTTTAGTATAATTTGTCAACCACGAATGGAAATTAAAGTCAAAAAGAAAAAAAACAAGTAACTTTTCTCCTTTTTATTTTAATTTCAATAAAAATGCGACTATTTCAAAAAGTGAAATTACTTAATGTTAGAATTTGAGTGTGGTTTCTAAAGATTTTTAATATTCTATGTCTCTTGTTAATTTCGTATCAGTGGGTTGCATACGCTATTTTAATTGGATATATCAAATGCATTTTTGTAAAATACAATTATGTGAATTGGGATGCTAAAATAAAAATCGCTTAAAGAATTGTTATATTGATAAATTATGCAGAATTTTATATACAGATTTTAGATAGTGGGTCTGAAATTATCAAATTTTCTAAATTGTAGGTTTAACGCCGTTGGATAATCATTTAACTCCCCGAGTTCGTGGCTCGCATTTGACGTTGGAAAACCTGGGTACCGCACTGGATGCCGTCTATGACGTCACGTGTTTGTATTCGGATACGGCGGATCCGGCTAGTGGTCAGCGTAGGCGTGCTCCAGGGCTATTTAGTAAGTATTTCTACTACTTGTGCAACATGTACTCACCTGGTGTGTCAGCAGATGCTTAAGTGGCTTATTACCTACTAAGTAACCTAAGAATATCTTGTTCTCCGGGTGTTTTTATTTTGCAATCAATTTGTAGGAATGTCTCAGGGGAATTCACAATGTTGATTATGTTTTCTCCATTCGACTACGGCGATAGGTTTAGAAGACAGTCATGATAGTTTGAGAAAGTTGTGTTATTTTAAATTTAGCGAACAGTTCATTTGAACATGGGAAAATAGTTTATTTTAATAGCAATACATATTAGGTGAATATCAGTGTTGGTAATTTACTTTGTTTTTGTTTTGTAATATTTACTGAATGGTGCAATTTTGAGCTTACTTTTGTAAAATGTTATTGTAGACTGGTTCTCAAGGCAACATACACTTCACATTGTATTGAACCGTATTCCAATTGATGAAGTCCCAGTTGAACAATCTCAACTGAAGACCTGGCTACACGATCGATTTGTCCTTAAAGATGGGTAGGTGCATCAATACTAACTATTTTGTTGCAAATACTTATGCATAGAAATAGTTTAGTGTTTTGTGATTTTATTTCACTGTTTTTTAAAAACAAAAAAATGTTAAATCATTTTTATTGTTACACACAGCATGGATTTCTCTGAATGTCTGGGAATAAAGATTCTTTTTATTATCCAAAAAAAATAAAATAAATACGATCAGATCTTCACTACTAAGGTTACTGACAAGATACTATTTTATCCCTAATTACATTGTTGTTGGCTTATTTACTGATTTTATTTCTTGGACATCAATTATTTTATTAAAACGGTAGTAAATCGTTTTTCTGTCAATCATTTAACAAACAACTGATTCTAGTAAGTTGTATTATCGAGAAGATAAATATTGCTAACACCAGGAACGATCATGTTATTGTCAACGCATTTTTGATAAATTATTAAAGTAGATTAATTTCCATTTTTAGGTAATCATTGCACTATTTTTGAATTTTTGTCGAATAAAGGTGTACTTTTGGTTCGTTCATCAGTTTTATGATTCATAAAGTGAATTTTCTATCTATACAGAAAATCTATAATGTACATAGGTACCTACATCTTCTGTATCAACTTTTTAGAATCATTCTACATGCATTGCATACACTATTTTCCCTAATAAATGACACAAACGCTGTTTAGTTAACTAAGCAATAGTTTCTCTGGTTAAATTTTGCACACCATACTAGTTGGCGTGATTATAGAAGATGAACGCATGTCAATTTTTAGCCTGAGTGAATCATTGAATGACTGATATTATTGGCCTAAATTATCAGACGATTATTCGAGGGCTACCACATAATGATTGATAATACAAAGTAATAAAATATAGTAGATTTTAAAGAATCGTATTCTATGTAAAATTCTAGTTGTGTCATTTATTTTGGAAAATAGTGTATATAGATGATGATTCAACAACAAGACCATATTTTATTGGTCAATTATAATCTTCTGGGGTCTGCTTGATTTCAAGAACATTTTGTGGACTATATTTTAATTTACAACTTTTTAATGAATATTTTGCCCACTGTGGTACAATAAACAAAAGAACTTAGATTATAGTTATTATTGATATTTTGTTTTAAGATGCCAAATTTAAACTAATAACTCAATGACTCTATCTATTCCAATAAGGACATGCATTGTAGAATTTTATATATTAAATCGTAATCATATTGTACGCATTTATTATTTACAAAAACAAGACTAATACCGTCGCTTCAACAATTGAGACCAAAATCGGCATTATTTCTTTAAACTAATCAGTTTTAAAATGATCAAAATGAGAAAAGTTCACACAATAGATATGCATACTTTATTCTATCCACCCTTAGATGTTTAGTCGGTGAGAAAAATGTATTGAGTTTGTTAATTCACAATATATGATACCTATCTATGTTTATAATACACATAGTTCTATATCTTATTTGCACATTATAAACAAACAAAAAACAGGTGAACTTGAATCAATAAGACAAAAAGACTCCGCAATATTTTTGATATAGCAGGTAAAAGACGCATTGTATTCCTTGTATCAAAAATTTAGTTGATAGCAGACCTGTACTGTTTCTTGAGAGATTTTAGTTGGATTAATAATTTTACAGACTTGATAAATGAGATTGGGTTGGGTATGTGTATGTTTGGCTAATGCAAAATCTAACATGGTGTTTAAGTTTAGCAATAATACTGGTAGTTAGTTTATATTGTTAAAAGTGTTCCTATTTTGCTAGATTACAAAAAAAGACAAGTAATTACCATCTTAGGGGAAATAAAGGATATCCTTTGATTTGTTTTGTTACATTTCACACCAAATTCTCAGGACTGTTTTGGCGTATCTCAATGAAATAGATAAGTAAAAACCCATCACTGAGTCCTTACAGTGTCTGGAATACAACATAGAACTGGTCAAGAAAAGAGGCAACTTTTACTGTTGTTCGGAATTTCATTAGTAGAGGTCTTAAGGTGGGATGTTTTTAGTGAAACCTTCTTGTTGGGGATGTTCTTAGTGGGAACATTTATACTGCGGCTGTTCTTACTGGGAATATTCTTACAGGGGGCTGTTCTTACTGGGGACGTTTTTTCTGGCACTGTTCCTAGTAAGGATATTACTGCGGCTGTTCTTACTGGAGATAATTTTTTTTAAACGTTCTTACTTTACCTGATTACTCTAATAAAGTGTTGACACTGACCATACTAGCAATAGATTGGAGTGGCTATTATGTATGAATTGGGGTGTTTTTTGGCTGAAATAATCAACTTTGGAAGTTTATAGCTGGAAAACTATTTAACCAATTTTATCGAGGTTTGATTTAAAATAGGGGCTTAGGCAGTAGTACAACATAATGTAAAAATCGTTGTATTGTAAGAAACCCTTCATAGGGAGGCAGTACAATATTCACACATTTTCATAACTGTGGTGATCAAATTACAGACCTGATTGCTATAATAAGGTACACATTAGTTAGTTTGTATCTAGTTAGTTAGTTCTTTCTAGTTCTGCCTTTTGATCATTTAAACCTATGATGATGACCTTGGCATTTATAAGTTTAGGCTGGTTTTTAAAGACCGATTTTTTATATTTCCGAAACTCTTGAACCAATTGCTTTGAAATGTGGAACATTGATTTGAACTAAGTGAAACATATTTTTAAAATTTTTCAATGTCATGAGTCATGTGACCTTTGGTTTTGACCGACTCAAAGGGCCGAAAACATCAATTTTAAATGGACTAAGACTGAACAATAATAAAAACTTTTGAAATTCAATGATTAAAATATTATTTAGCTCCTTTCAATTAACTTACGACACTAAGTTTGGTCTCGAATTTTCACATTTAGCATTTATGATAGATATAAATGTCATAATTTAGAATTATATAACTGACATTAATGTCTTTCAACAAAAAGGGATTCTGTAAATATCTATTTTTGTTGCTGAGATATTTAATATCACGCACCCCCCCCCTTTTTCAACAATATTTTTATAATAAAATTTATTCGATTTTTTTTATTTAAACATTTTTCGATTTAAATGAAACTTGGTAGTTAAACTAATTTTGTGGTGAGGAATAAGAATATGTTATCATATTTTATGTAAGGTTACCAGGGACTGCAAAATTGCATAACAAGGTATTTTTATCATATTTCTGCAGTTTTGACACTTAGTCTAAACACGAATATAAGTTCTGATATCAGAATTAATGTATATTTACTAAGAATACCGAAACTACAATAACAGCAATATTTTACATTAGGTACAGCCATGTGTATATTTTTATTCAAATGTGTAAGTGTTGTGCTATTAAATAGAGAGATACATCAGGATACATTACTCATAATGCTAGGAACAATAGCTGCTTATTTCTGCTTGCAATGAGAAAAAAAGAGAAAATTATATTTGAGCAATCATTAACCTGTAAGGATGGGCAATGCCAATAGAAGTGTTTGAAATTATGACAATGTTTTATTATGTACCTATTCAAAACTGAAATTTATTATATTTCCTGTGAAACCATCTCGGCAGTCACAGAAAGATAAAGAATATCAAAAACAACTGTAGCTATCATTATCAATGAATATGTTGGCTTTACAAGTTTTGTAGCCGAATGGATATCGTACTCTTTAAGTACACAGTAGCACAAATCTACAGGATCGTTACCTATTTCGAAATATAGAATCTCAAAGACGTAACAAAAATATTGCTAATTTAAAGGAAGTTCGAGAGTATATCACTTACACCACAAAGGCTGGACAAGAAATTTAGAA
>JAUYWI010102105.1:0-11465 GCA_034780595.1 Parotoplana pacifica | reverse complement strand
GATGCACTCAGTGTCAACGAATAGTTTGTGGTGAACATAGTCAGCAAACTCGAACATGCAGTATCTGTACTGATTGAATATATCGTTTTGTGTATAAAGTGTTGTATTTACAATTATAAATATTATATGTCTTACTGATTCATGTTAGAGAATATATAACTGTAAATACAATATTGATTGTACAAATATTTTGACTTTTAAATTTGATGTTAAAATATGTTTGGTTAATTCTCCTAGGATATTAAACTTGTAAAGCTCATAGATCAAAATTAACACTCAAAGGAATATTCAAAGGGGTCTATCAGATCCCCCTCCGTCCTGCGCGTGTTAAAGCTCATTAGAACAATTTTTTAAGTTTTGTAAGTTTAATGAATTTTGTAGTAAGTATGGAAAGAAGGAAAATATATGTTGTGCTATTACAACATCGGCGACCTGCAATGGTTGAGTCCTGAGAGAAAATGTCAACATTGATATAAAATTTCATAGCATAAATTTGAATCAAAGCATTATGAAATTTTTACTGCATCAAACATACAAAAATGAAAAAAAATAATAATCTGACCAAAAGAAATGTAAAATTATGGTTTCAAAACTATTTAATCATGTGCCTCTTGTTCTACAAACAAGCTGAAGTATAATAAAATGGTGAATCAAGCTTGGTAATTGAAAGTACTATCAAACTTGGTTATCGATCAGTGCAAAAGAAATTATTTCATTTATTTCTGCTTTGTCCATGTAGTAACGTAAGTGAGAAAATAATGAAATAAATTAAAAATCCAATATTTATTAACAAAACATATTATTCAAAATATAAAGTTCATTTCTGAGAGTGGCTTCTTTAATATCATCAATGCTGTTCTGAATATTGTTTTTTTAAATCATCCAATTAAACAACATCTTTGAAATATACCTACAAGAAAAAATCTGGAGGACATAAGTCTGGATAGTGTGGTGGATAAAGTTGTTTGGAAATAGTCCATTGACAAAAGTTTAACTATGTTCTAATGACACATGTGTTGAAACAAAGCAATTGCAGATTTACGAAGAGCTAAATTTAGTGGAAATAAATCACTGAAAATACAATAGACTGCAGTATTTACACTATCTTGGAATAAATAAAAGAAAATTTTTTCACCTAACATGGCTGTCCACACGCCCACTTTCTGAGAATTCAGAGGCTTCACCACATATTAATGAGTGGTAATTTGAATGAAATTCTCTTACATATCTTCTTGATATTGATTTTTGTCATCTGGGTGCACCGTCATAGTCAAATATATTTTTTTGAAAATTTTGTTTTTGTGATTTAAAAAACATTTTGTTTCAAACTCCAAAAAATCGTTGCCTAATCATTGGTGAAAATTTCATTAAACAGTATACATATAGAAGCAAAAAAGTTTTCAAAATTTATAAAGTTAATGAAAACTTAATTTATAAGAAAGATTTTCCTATTGTTGAGTTTGTTTATAAATGAATAATTGTGATACACCTAAATGTTAAATCAATGTTTCTGAAATTCACTTAGTTACTGAAATAATTCTAAAGCAACTAGAAATGAAATAAACTACTTTTAATCAATTTTAAATTAATTAGGGCCATTTAGTTGTGCGTATGGCGGCGTTCATAGATCAACAACCAAAAAAAGTGCGGGGGCCATTTCCTAATTCTAATTCTCAAATTTGAGCAAAAATAGGGTGTTTTTTTTAATTAATAGCAATTATAATTTGGGCAACATATTGGGGAATTTGTATTTCTGGGTGGTCACTAGTAAACCGAGGCACCAAATTTGAAGTACCTATTCACAGAATGTTTAACTTCGGAGATCCCAGTTCGGCCCTAATACATTCAAAGGTGCCTCTATGCCATATTTCTGCTCAATCCATGCACGGGAAGTTTGACATTTTAGGGGGAACCCCCCACCCCATAACCGTCAACACAAGGACCTAAATTTACATTTTTTAAAAGCATTACCAAAGGTTGATCAATAAATGCTAACTTATTTGCGTATTTTTGTATGTATTTGTCGGTACATTAGGTGCAATTGACACGTACCCAACAAGAGAAAAAAATAGTAGATTGATTATTAATTTGATATTGTGAAAACTTTAGCATTGTACAATAAGAACGGGTCAACAAGTGCAAGTAGAATCAGGATCTTCAACTTGTCAATCATTCGTGTTCTTTTGTTCTGCGTCACTCCTAATTATGTGTACATAACAAGTATTTCATGTGATGCAATGTATGTCGGTCGAAAGCAATATCTACGTGACAAAACAATTGTGAGTGTGTATTTTATAGTTCATATGACGTTTTAAAAAGGAGGCATAATTAAATAATATATTATGCATTAGCCAAGCGGTAGATTTTAAATATTTTTGCATGTATATTATTTATTCAAATTTTCACCAATGGTTAGGCAACAATTTTTTGGAGTTAGAAACAAAATGTTTTTTTAAATGACAATATTTAAAAAAAATCGATTTTCTCACGTGTTCCTCCACAAATTTCAATTGTATAAGATGGACAGGCAGAATTTGTCATCACTGCTTTGTAATTACTTTGCTTATGGTTGGCAGAATTCAGTGGTTTTGTATTAATACAGCGACGATTAAATACTTTTTATTTAATTACGAAATATTAAAAATTCAAGGATAAATTAAAACTTACATAAATGTTTGTAGATAATATACAAATAATATTCTGTAGGTATTCATTAGTTAACTATATAAAGTCTTTGGTTGGAGGTAAGTAGGTACTTTGTATTCTAGATGGCCAACATTTCTCGAAAGAGATTGATTTACAAGATTTACAAAAAAATAGCCAAAGAATAATGAAAATTACTCAAATATTCGTGAGAAAACAGTTCTAATTATTTAATAAATGGTGTATAATGCAGTTTATGGATGAAATAAATAATATTTATTTTCACCATTTGGAGCCTCAATCTAAGAAAAAAAAATATTATTTCTATCTTTTTTCTTTATTTGGTAACAGGTGTTCAGAAATATTGTAATTATTGAATTAAAATATCTAAATATAATTAAAGAACGCTGTAAAATATTTAAAAACTATAAATTATACATACTTTTCTAACTTTTATTGAGGCTCCCAATGGTAACGTCTTTCATTTTTTGCGAATGAGAAAACAGAAGCCAAATTGTAAAGAATAACAGATTTTTAAACAAGTAATCTGTCTAGTCAACTAAGTATACAGCGTCCTTGGCTAATACCGATACATGTAGGCTAACACATAAGCTGTATTTGATTTTTTTTAGATCAAAAAGTTGTGAATTACCAATTAAGTGTTGCCATCGCATGTGTCGTGTTGGTCATCATAGGCATTATGCTCTTTGTCGGATACAAACTGTACTACAAGAAACTGCAAAGTGATAACAACAACAATAATATATATTAAAGCTCAAAGTCAATATGATCAAATCTCTATAATCCAATACACTTGTCAATGCCGCAACTAAAGTGACTGAACAATAATGATTATTGTAATGACGTTTTAAATTTCAGCCTTAAACCATGTGCAATGTCGTTTTGTTCAATCAGATGGCTTGAACCATTGTCAACGATGGAAAATGTTTCCAATTTCATTGTTTTAATTTGCTTTTCATTTGATTTCAATTTGAGATCCAGTATTTGCTTTTCTTGCTTTGTTTTGGACGCTGCAATTGCTAAATTTGCACCGTTATACACCCTGTAACAAGTCATTAATTGTACCATTAATAAAATATAAACACCAGCTTTGGTGTTTGAGCAATAGGAATTTTGATTCTTGCCAGACCAATTCCGCACTTTCCATCAGCACATGGGTACTTTTCATTTATTGCATTATCTTATGTCCTTCTCACAATAATATGAGCAAAAAAAACAACCCTTTAGTGCTAGAAACACGGTTTTATAGTACAAAAATCAACATTTCTACATTAACACGACACGGAGCAGCGTAGTTCAATTACAGATTGTAGAAAGATCGATAACCTCACAGCCTAGGTTCTCCGTCAATAGATGTAACAATACGCTGTCTCTGGCTTCAAAAGCAAATCAAAGTAGAATGATTTCTACTCATTTACAGAGCATAATATGTCATCCACACCTAAACATTGAGCCAATGGACAACAAGAACAATAATGAGTAAGTACCCAGAAAATAGATCAAAATTGCATATGCATAAAATAGTAGCTTAGTTACTAATGTATCTTTACTATAATTACACATCTTACTAAAATAAATAGCACGTGCCTTTTAGATTATAACCAAATGTGCCAAAATTACCTGAATACCATCACTGACAATGTCTGTTGCTTGTCCAAATTTAAGCAGTATTTTATATATGAAAAAAATCGTTTTATAGTACACAAAACTAACGAGATAATGCTGCAGATGTACTTTAAAACAAAACACCCATATCTGTATTAGATACGGAATAGTTTTTCTTTAATTATGTTATAAAATGTCCGGAAGGTCCGGAAAGGTGTTGAAAACACAATAATTCTACAATAGTTTCATGTCGATATTGTCAATTGTTGTTTCCAATCTCTGTGCAATTGATCATTATCATACACCCAGAAAAGGCGCTGTTAGGATACCAATGATTCGGGGATCATGTGTTCCACAAAAGGTACTATACAAAAGGTGGAAAACACAATATTTTTACATCTACCTGCAGGTATGGTAAATGGATTTAGATTGTTTTTCTATTGTTTGCTTTAATTGGTTTTATACATTGTATAAATTATAAATTACGAACGTGTTTAAATACAACATTGTATCACAATTCCGTTGTGAAAATTAATGAGAGAGTTTTTAAAGAGCTGTCACATTCTTGCATTAAATTTTTGATCTGTATCCTTCGAAAGGCATATACATAATCCATTGATTTGTTATATGAAAGCCGTTTTTTCCGTCTTTGAAGCTATACATTGAAACTATACATAGAAACTCAAAGCAACTACGAAGCACATTGTATATTATAATTTAAATGGCACTGCCACATTTCAGTTTTGTTTTTATTTTTCTTGTGCTAACTTAAGCCATATGACATCTGGTTCATATACCTTGAAATGCAGATTACTATTTCATAGATAATTTCTTTCTTTTATCTATCGGGTGGGTATGGTAACTTCCCAAGCAAAATTACTGAGTTTATCTGAATAACTTGGTAAGATAAATAGAAATAAAAACAATTTGAAAAAATAAAACTATAACAAGCTGTTTTTAATACTCCACATAAATGCTAACAGCCAATAAATTTTAAATTATAAACTAAAAAATAAACGTAGATGAACATAGATATAAAAACATACAAAACATACAAAAACCTTAAAGAATAACCTTTAGAAAGAGCTTTAAAAAGAAAGTTAATGGCTAAATCAAAATCACTCTTGAAACTGCTACGGAAAGCAATTTTTGAAATGTAATAAAATATGTTTGGGATGAAAGGATGAAGATTAGTGACGTGTGAATGTTTCTTTAAAAAATATTTTTGGTTTTAAAGAATGTTTGGAAACTAAAACATCAAGGAAAGAGATGTTTAGAAGATAAATAGATTTAGAAATTTCAATATTAGAATCAATACTATTTAAGGAATTTGACAAAATTGTCAAATTTAGATAATGAATAGGTATAAGTAACAAAAATATCATCAAGAAATGTTTTCCAGAATATTGGTTTGTAAATATATTGACTAACAGCAGAAGTTTCCCAATAGTGCATAAAATGAAGGAGCAGATGCTTTACCCATAGCAATACTTTTCATTTGAAGATAAAAATTGTTCTTCCGTAAATTGAGTTTAAGTAAGGTGAGAATATTAGCATCAGCACGAGAATGGCAAGGATTATCATTAAACATTTTCCAAATGGCAAAGAGGTCCTCTTTAATCAGAATGTTAGTGTATAGACATTCAACATCCAGAACTGCGTTATCAGTTTGCTAAATGTGTCTAGGAATGAGTTTAAGCAAAGTTTGAAGAAATTGTCAATATATTTTGCTAATTAGTAACATTCACTGTTATAAAACTAAATTATTGGTCGACCAGGTGGTATTGTCTTAGGAATTGTACATTTTTTCTATGGGTTTATGAATCTTAGAAAAACAGCTACCACTAAAAGTGCCCTCAATTCACCCTAATATTTGTGGCAATTACATAACAATTCTTTGAAATGCATTATCAGATTTTTAAACAATTTGATGAAATATACTTCTAAAACGCATTTTTAATCTAAATTAATTTTCTATATACAAATTCCCACTGTTACCCAACTTTTAAGGTCAAGGTCCGGTCAAATTTTGTAAATTGTTCTTTTTTGGCATATCGAAACGACTTTTCACCCAAACTGCAAAAGTGGTATTAATAACGCCTATAGTTTCTCTTAATGGACTTGGCAATGTAATATTTATCATTAAAATCACAATTTCAATAGCTATGTATGTTAAATTACATTTAGTCAAGGTCACAGGTGGTCATGGTGTTCAATTTTTGCAATTTGGGTGCATACGTTATGGTTATTCAAAACTATGAACTTCTTTGTTCCGAAATAAGTATTGATCAATGTTTTATACAATAATAACCCATTTTATATACCGTTGAATTTAGAATTCATTTTTCTCTTCCAAATAACAACACACCATTTGTAAGATGCAGATGTTTCACTTTTGGATCTAATAAAAATTTACTTTCTGCATAACAGGAAGCACAAAGCAGATCATGATTGACATTGAACACTTCATAAAATCTCCACAGGTTACCGTAGCAGTTGGAATTATTGTCCAGATGAGATGCTACCCAGTGTCTATCTGAGTTGCCACCCCCCCCCCCCGAAAACCATCTGGGCTGCGTTGAGACTTTGTGTCCAACCAGGGCCAGTAGCTGGACACAAAGTCTCGGGTAACATGTTGCAGCAGTACATTCTTCCATGTCGGTGGTAGCTTTCCTATCAGTTTCACGTTGTTGGGAAAGAGTTCTGTATCTGGTCCTGTAATACACGAGACAAATGAAATGCTGGATCATACCGGAGATGATGTGTAGGTACTGTGGACGGCATACTGTGGATAATGCTCTGGTAAACCATTCTGTCATTTAAAAATGCTTTTCAGTTTTTCCAACCTGATTTCTTTTCCTTTCCATTAAACGGAGATGTCAAATCACAACCAGAGAAAGCATGGAAGAGATGCAGCATTCTGACATTTATTTCACCAAGTTACAAACAGACAGAGTTAATAAGGTAATACCGAAAGTGTCGCGCTTCACCAAATGCAACTTACCGATTTAAGTCAAGTTACTGATGGAAAATACAGTAGAAAACTGCAAACAAGAATTACTGCCACGTCTATATCAACAGTTCTGACAAGAATTGTGCACATGAAGAGAAATTCTGCTGACTGCCGCCTCATAGACACTGTTATTCACAGCATAGAGTAATAAATATAATAATTACTCTGTGGTTCAGAGTACATACAAGTTGATTTGACAACTTTCTCTCCTGAGGTTTCAAAAGAGGTTGCAACAAGGTCATGAACATTTTCATAGGATCTGCATTTCGTAACCTTTACTAAATATACGACTAAAACTAATAATGCAAGTTAATAACTAAAAAAGATGATGATGTATCATGAATTTATTTTCAGAAAATGTGTTATATTATTGTATTTTCAAAGTATAAAATTATAGTCTCTTCAAACTACCCACATTTTACACAAATCCATGTATGAGCTCATACTTATTGTATGTAGGGCTTAAAATTAAATAGTAATAACTAATTTAGACATATAGGTGGTCATGAAAAATTAAATTTGGTGCCACAATCACATTTCCATTATTTTACCTAACCCATAAGTTCTGCAAAAATAAAAATATTCATTTCAACATAGATGATTAAAGCCATCAGGAAAATGGTGGGACCAGTATACAATTTGCGCTTGAGTTTTAGGCATTTCAAGTAGCACGTGTGTGTATTTGCTGGTCACAAATGGATCGGTTTTACATGGTAAAATAACAATATGTCTAGTTAAAACAATGCATTAAGGGAACATAACAAAACAATTAGCCCAGGCGGAGAAGCTAAAATAGAAGGGTAACCGGGAAAAAAATGGTAGAAAAGAAATTTTGGTACCGTTCGAACCAGAATTTTGTGTAGAATAACATATCCAAAATCCACCGAAATCCACCGTGGGGAAACTTTTTTACAGTTGTTTAAAGATGCCTCCATTTTCTGTTCAAAGTGTACAAAATTATAACAGAAAATAAACGAAGTAACTACGGTGTTTCTATTTTTAGCACAGCTTGCAGGCGAATCCCAAGTATTTTACTCGGTATCGTAATTCTATTGGATAAGCAAATTAGTATTTTGGAAATCCCAAATTATTGATGTTATTGTTTAAAACGAAGGTGTTACTTTCATTTATCGACAAAATAAACTAAACATTAGTAAATGTGTGCCAAGTGATTTCTATTGAAAAATAGGTAAGTTGCGATCTATTTTAATGTATTTTTCATGTTATTTCGCTACTATTTTGTTTCGAGATTATATTATTTGACTTTTTCATAATTTCAAAATGGCTACAAATCAAGTATATTTTTATTATTTATGTAGATCATGTTTAGCGATGATATTACAGCTGCTGCCAATATTGAGGATCTTCACCAAGAAGAATGTAGCAAGGTGTGTTGAATTTCTTATTATAATTTGCAATTAATAATGATTTATTATTTATAATCTCCTGTAAAATGAAAATATAATATTTTATTGATTGCATTTTTATACAATATGTATATTATTTTTCTTTAGGAAACAAGTGACGATCTGACGAGTCCAAAATTGGTCGAAGTAGATCAAAACATTTCTCAGGTGAGTTCATGTTTTATCATAATTAATAATTGCTAGAACATCTTTTGACTTAATTCATCATTTATGAACTAAAATGTAATAGGCATTATAGTACTGTCAATTTATTTCCGAATATACCTGTACCTGGAACAAATTGCAACACAAGGTTTTATTGCATTTTTGTTAACTATATATGATAGTGGACTACCAAAAAAATTTTAGGGAAATCTAAGCATTTTTTTTGAAAAAATGTCCATGTATGCAAAAACATCTTGTGTTGCAATTTGTTCCGGGTATAATCACAGCCTGACTGTACTATTACCATTTATTTGTAGGACGACACGTCAGTCAAAGAGGTCAACAATGTCAATCAGAGAAGTTTCAATGCTGATCATTGTGTTATCTGTGAACTAGACTTTGAAGGTGATAAAGCAGTACATGTATCTAAAAAGGGAATATCTACAATTATACATTATTGTGAATTAAATAGCAATGATAGATTGAGTAGCTATTTAAATCAGTGTATTAGTACATCCCCAATTAGTAAAGTTTTAGTTCACGCAGACTGTCGTAGAGATTTCACTAATCGAAGAAGAGTGCATAATATTAGTCCGCCCCCCACACCACCATCCCCCAAAAAATTACGATCACAATTGACACCTATCAATATAAAAGAAGATTGTTTTATCTGTGGCGAAACGGCTTTCTTTGATGCGCGACATCCGAACAGAAGAAAGGTACATACCGTAACAACACTTCCCATAAGCCAAAATATCCTGAAACGTTGCGAAGAAAGGTCAGACGTATGGTCATCAGAAATTAATAAACGCCTTCATGGATGTATCGATCTGGTAGCTGCAGAAGCAATATACCATGGAGATTGTATGGTTAGATTTTTATCTAATAAAGAATCTATTCGGTCTGATAAAAAGACGCAAGGAAGACCTGAGAATCAGGAAATGTATAAATGGTTCACAAGGCTATATCAATGGCTTGATTCTGAGTCCGATTCAGAATTGTACTCCCTCTCTGATTTACATAACAAAATGATCGAATTTGCAGGCGATCCATCCATAGTATATTCTATCAAAAGTCTTAAACAAAAGCTACTTGAGCATTACAGAGAGTGTATCTTTATTGCAACCGTTGACGGCCGAAGCAATGTAGTCTGCTTTAGAAATATGGCGAACTATATTATCAATGATAAATGGTACGCAGATAAATCCGATAACATACTAGATGAGGCCGAGCGTTTAATAACAGCTGCAGCAAAAATAATAAAAGCACAAATCAGAGAAAAACAGTATGATTCACAAACGTATCCCACAAATGAGGATATAGCTAATGTTGATGGCGGTTGGCAATGGGTTCCAGGTTATCTTCAGCTACTCTTACAGACGATAATCAACTCGGATGTAAAACGTACCAGCATTGGTCATGCCATCATACAGGCTGCTCGTCCAAGGTCTGTTATGAGTCCCATACTATTCGGGCTTGGCGTTGAAATGGATCACGTGTTTGGGTCAAGATGGTTAGTAAATGAACTGTCACATTTGGGATTCTCGATTACTTATGATGAAGTAACAAAGTATAAGCAATCCGTGATTGACAGTGAAACTATGGAAGCACTGTTATCAGAGTACTTTCCTGGCACATTTACTCAATGGGTGGCCGATAATGTCGACCATAATGTGGCTACGTTGGATGGCCAAGGAACTCTGCACGGTATGGGTATTATGGCTATCTCAACTCCAAAAGATCAGCCACTGATTTCAAGAACAAGAATCATATATCGACGACAGAGAGTTGGAGTTTCAGAATTAACAAAGAATAAAGGAGTCACAATAGTTCAATACATTGGCCCTGCTGAGAAAGGCTTAGCATCTTTAATCTATAAGCCGCTTATAGAATTACAGTTTCCCTACACACTTCCGAATGAACTATATTCTGATTTACTCTATCACTCAGGATGGCTATTCCGCGACGCAGTCAGACCTAGACCAAATTGGTCCGGTTTTATGCAAACTGTATTCTCCGGCAATCAGATAACAATGAAATCAGAATGTCTACTCCTGCCAATCATTGACCTGAACCCTGGAGATGATACCTGCGTCTATTCGACCTTATTGTATGTCCAGATGCAAGCGGATCGACTGAATATCCCAACTACCTGCATTACATTCGATCAACCTCTGTGGCTGAAAGCGGTGGAAATCATCAAAGCAAAGTCACTCAACATTGTCTGTCGACTTGGTGGGTTCCACACACTGATGAGTTTTATGGGTAGTATAGGTTCAATGATGACAGGATCAGGTTTAGAAGAAGCACTAGAGACAGTATATGGGCCTAATGCAGTTAGCCATATCATTTCAGGCAAAGCATTCTCAAGAGCTTTGCGTGGTAATTTATTGGTGGAATCAGCCTTGGTGAACAAGCTACTGTTGGCTATCTTACCAGAGTCAACCGAAGAAAATGAATCTGGTACATCTAATACGATCGAAACAAGTTTACAAATCGAAAAGATAGACGAAGCGGATCTTCAAACAGTACAAAATTTATTTGATTCCGTTGAGAATACTTCCAGTGCAGTTACCCATGCTTCCGAATCAGAAGCATTGATGAACCTTGAG
>JAUYWI010102094.1:0-11466 GCA_034780595.1 Parotoplana pacifica | reverse complement strand
TCTGTGTTCAGAATTTACATGGGTTTGCATACATTATTATATGATTCTATAAAGTGTACTTTGAGCAACATTTAATTTATTTGACAATCTGTTGAATTTGTTATAATTAGCAATATTTATTTTTTCGAAAGAAAAATTTCAAATAATATTTACTATAAGGATTAACAAAGCTATCATTAATATATTTCAAAAGAATAACTACTACAAGAGTAAGTAAAACTATTAATTTTTTCAGCCAATCAAATATTCCATGGAACAATAGCATTTACCCTTATTGTTCTGGCATGGAACAATAACATTTACCCTTATTGTTCCGTCACAGAACAATAGCCACTGCCATTTTTATTATATTTATTGTATATAATAAAACTTTCTTAAAAATAATGTTGAATTTATTTTTTTACACTATTTTTTTCCAATAACTAGTTGTTCAGTCAAACCAATCATTGTGTGTTTTTAATAGATAATCATCTCTATTTATAGTTATTTTTAAGGATGTCAATACCTTAATATGACTTTTCATTTTTGTATAGTGATTAAATTACTCAATTTATTTATTTGTCTATAAAAAAAACTTTATAAAGATTAATCTATATTTTTTTCATCAGCATCAGTAAATTTTAGATCATATTTATGTAAATAAATTGCTTATTTTTATCCTAATAACTCTTTTAGTGTATTTGTAGAAATATTATAATCTATAAACCAATTAATGCTGACATCTACAGTCAAACTAATTTATACTTATTTTCTTTCTCTACTTAACTAATTCCTAAAAATTATAACCTCTATAACTCACAAAGTTTAGATAGTGTTTTAGACTTAAATCCCAAAGGATACTATATTTGACTATAGATAAAATATCCTTATACCCCTATAAACCACTTTAATATTTCCACGTCAAATAAAATCATAAAATGTCCATTATATATTTAAAATTAAAAAATCAATAAATGAATATTAATAACAACATTGTACCATCATATTAATATCATTTTTCTGCTATCCAAATCATTTTTAAATTCACTTATATTATGCCAAGAAAAATATATAAACAAAATGATGACTAGATTTGTTTAATAGTCTTTGTCTGGATAAAATATAAAAGTAAATTAAAAATATATCTAAACATTTAAATATAATAAAAATAGAGAGTAGTAACAATTGATATCTGAGAGAGATTCAAAATAATAACTGTTGCAAATATTTTTTGCCAGTATTTTTGGTATTATTTTATTATTATGGCAAGTATCATAGTCATGCTCAGGTATTTCATCAATCAGAATGTGATAGTTCTGAAAAGGACTACTTTTATGTTTTCAAAAGTGATATGGAGAGATTCTGAAGCCTGAATGATGACATTCATGCATTCTCTAGAAGATGAAGGAATTCTGAAGTCTGAGTGGTGACCTCTATGATCAATAACCTGCTAACAGCAGTGAGGCATTGATTGACTGGATGAGATTGGCAATGAAGTCTCTAGGCATTTGCATTAAGATTCTACTTGCTTTATTGAAGAGTTCTTCTTTACCATGAATCTTGACCTCATCAATCTTGCTCTTGAGGTAGGCCCAGAAGTTCTCTATTGGGTTAAGATCTGAACTTATAAATGGCCCCTGTATCACTTCTACACCATGGTTCTGAAACCAGTTCATGGGATGTGACATTGTTCTGTTGGTAGATATGACCAGGATTTGCTTCAAAATATGACTTAACATGCTGTCAAAGTGCCTTCCACACAATGAAGTGGCTCATTTTCACATGCAGTCCTTGACCAATTACAAGTATTCAGGGCAAATTCAATGCTGATGCATACATTGAACTGCTTCAAGAAAATCTCCAGCCTCTTGATCTCCCAGGAAATGACATGGTGATGCAACAAGACAATACAATATGTCATGTAGCAAGGACAACATTGAGATTTCTTGAAGAGAATGGAATTGCTACCCTTCCATGGACAGTCCAATTTCCTGACATAGGCTGTACAAGCAAGAAATACACACTGTGGAGGGCTTATGGGTCACTGTCCAATGTGACAATTGATCTACAACTTAATAGACTCAATGCCAAGAAGAGTGCAGGCAAGCATTCAAGCTAATGGTGGCTTGACAAAATATTGAATTTTCCCCTTCCTTCTGATGATTGATAAACCAAAAACATTCTGTAAATCTTGAAATATAATATAGAGTCTAAATAAAATTGCATTATAATGTATTAAACACTCTTATCACAAATTAAATAATTACACTTTTTACAAGGTAGGGGCATTTTCAGTGGCCTGGGGTGTATTATTTGGATTATAAAAAATAATAATGTCTACATAATAGCAAATCTTGTAGATATATTTAATATCATTTCAATCATTCTACATTTAATGTCTACTGTTGATATTGAGACATTTTCTATAAAAAAAAATTGACATTACATTTTTGATTCCCTAAAAATATGTTTAACAAACCAACATGATATTTAAATACTAAAGCCAAACTAAAATACATTCAATATTTAAGACCACTATAAAAATTATTTTTTAAGAAATAAAACAAGTATTTTAATTATTTTCAACAAAATAAAAATTATTTTTTTAATTTATGTATCTTTTAATTTATAAATCTAATAGTAAAATCAACTTTTCTATTATTAATTATTTGATGTATGTTACTATTTTTAAAGTATATATGCTATACCCAAATCTATATAATTTATAAAAAAATATTGTCTACATTAATTAAATTTAGAGACAATGACACAAATTTAATATATAGAATAAAATATTTATTGCAGCAAGCATACAAATGCCAAAAAAATTAATTATTAAAATATTAAATCTTTGGCAGTATCAGGAAATTATTATAAATTTCATTAATTTAAAAAAAATAAGCAGTATTGAATTTTCTGTATGATTTAGTACTATTCAGAAATATAATGGATATGTTATTAGGTTTTTTTAGGATATTGTTAGGTTTGTCTATTATAGTGATATGAAAATTATATATTTGCACTATACCCTTTCTATCAATTTAAAATTTCGAATGGTTCTGTGAGGTTCACCTTTTTTCATGTTTTCCCTTGAAGGCAATTTTCCTAAACATGGCTTTAACTTCTTCTAGTCTGTCAAATTAAAGTCATAGCCAATACTGTTCTGGCCAGACTTTCTCTTCCTGAGGCTGTTCTTTATCTTCTTGTTGAGTTCTTTTATTTTCTTATTTTGCTTGTGTTTGCTGGCACCTCTTCTCTCTTGAATGAGTTTAAAGGTCACTCCACTTTTCTAAATATCAGCCCTAGATGGTCGTCAGCCTTCTACGAGTTCCTAGTGGCTACATTTTTAATAGTTGAAGCATAGCTTTCCAGATTTCATTTTGGGTCTTTTGTTTCCTGCTCATCCATTGTAAATGCTGGGGCTTGTTTCATTTTCAAATTGGGTGTGGATATTTGAGTCAGTGTCAGTTGGCCAAGGTTAAAATGTTTTATTGATTTCTTTTTCTCTACATTTTATAAAAGCCTAGAATGTTTTGATAGTAATTATTGGTGGAATTTATTTATATAAATTTTCTGCTTTTGTGTGGTTGAATATTATACCATTGGCTTTAAAGAAAAAATAGAACTATTGAAACCAAAATACATTATATTCAATAACTACCACAAAATTACTTTTTAAAACATATAGAATTACTTAATACTAAAAGAAATTTTAATATTGTTCATAGAAGAATATTCTGCCATGACTTGTAAAGCATGCTATTTTCAATGAGTATAATTTTACTATAACTCATACCACACTGTAATATAAATTGCAGATACATTTAACAGTAAGATTATCAACATTACACATAGGATATTTTGCCAAATCACAGCAGATAGAACTATAAACCTTTTTAATTCCGACATTTATGATTACTTTAATCACTAAATTCTCTTAGTGGTTTATAAATTTTATGTATACATATTATATATAATCAGTTTTAAAAAATTGATATATGATATTTATGAAATTTATACACTCTTAATAATACAAAGGTTTCTTATTTTAGAAATTTCTGAGTCTAAGATAATATTTATTTACAGAAGTTGTGTACAACATTGGCATATGCCCTTTATTTGTGAGAACAAATGGCCAATTGCATAGCCTTAGATAAAACCATATTTTATAAAATATTAAAGTAAATCTACCTACTATTTACAAATTATGTATTGTAAGTTATTTACAAATTATATCTAAAGTGTTAGTTATAAAATAACTTACATTCTAAACTTATAAATAGATGTATGTATGTATCCTTTAATAATTTTTGTAAATCATTGTTTTTATCACTCAAACCAACCCTAATATTACTATTAAACCAACAGATAAAAGTTTTTGTTTTGTCATTTTTAACAAACATGATTTTATTTTTGAATGTCATTGACAAATAAATAACCCTTTATTTTATTTAAAAAACGCTCTGCTTCCCTTTATCCACACACTGCTAACATTTTTTCTATTACATATTTTCCAATCTCTTTATAATAAGGTTTTTTCTCCAAATAAACCTAGACCCCATTTATTTTATATTCTTCCAAAAATCCACAATCCTTCAAGTTGTTGAACAATCCCAAAATTCTTTCTCCTAGTACACCGTCCTATTGTTTTTGATTGTGGAAGTGAATCTTATGTTTATTCTGCTTGCATTGTCTCTTTTTTACTACCTTTAGTTAAGAAAATCCCTGGTTTTATTAAAGATTCCGATCATTCCAAATATTTATTTACAACAAGTCGTTTCCAAAATCTTGCTTCTTTTTTATTTGAGATGTTAAATCACTTCATACAAATATCCCAATCACTGAAGGCCTTTGTTGTGTCAACCATATGTTTTTACTTTTTCTAGACCCTTCCAGACCTTCCTCTTCGATTTTAACTTTGTTGGATCTTTGTTTATGCAAAAATAATTTCTATTTTCTTGATTCCTTTTACTGTCAGATTAAAGGCACAGCCAGGGGCAAATGTTTTGCCCCTTCTTCCACAAATATTTACATGTTTTTCTGGGAATTGGAAACTTTAAAATTGACTAACCTTAATCCTTTTTTATAAGATATTTATTGATTATGGGTTTGGCATTTTGACATATTCTCTTGAGGAATTTACCCTTTTTATTTCACATTTAAATGCAGTCAATTCTAATATTATAGCATTCATCATTCACATTTTTTTCTTGACCAATTAATCTTCAAAAGAACTCTTAAAACAAATTTATTGGCTTCTACCTTTCTAATTTTTGGTCTTTTGGTTGTTTTAATTGTAAATGCAGTTCCTGTATTTGTTGTAAGTTCTTATTCCCTTGTTCTTTTGGTTTTAATTCTGATTCTGGTGTCTTTTGTTTTTCATCTTACATTTATTGTTCATCATCTAACATTGTTTATCTTATCATTTGTTCTATTTGTGAATCCGCTATATGTAGATTTTTATTTTGATTCTCTCTTTTAAAGAAATTTTGATTTCTAAATTTGATTTATTCTCCACATTACCTCACCTTCCTATATCTGTTCATTTTTCTTTACCTCAACATTCCTTAAATAATTTTTTTTACAATAAGCCTTTTGTTTTATCTTCTCTCATTATTTAATTCTCTTGTTTATCTAATATTTTCAACGAACTATAATTTATTTGTTAATTTTTCTTGTTGTCTATTAAATTTTAAATTTTAATTTCTCTTGTTTTGTTTTGTACATATTAGTTTAAACCACTAAAGAAGGCAAATAGTCGAAATATATTTTGGTTCATATTGTTTATTTTATTTTCACATATAGTGCCTCAGCGACCTTAATATATTCAATATAATTTATCATTCCCTGATTATTTCCACATCATCTTGTATTGAATTTTACCATAAAACTAGGATTTTGGCCAAACTTCATCTTTTTCAGAAAGCCACCATGTGACCTTTGGGAAATCAGATAGAATCACATTGTAATTTTATTATAAAACTTTTATTGCACCAATCAAACTTTGAATAAATAGTAAATGACGTTGTGAGTGTAACTGCACCTGTAATCTAGGGTACATAGAATGTATCTAAGACAATTTGTCATTTTATTTGTAGAAACTAGAATGAATTCTGACATAGCGAAAGAGCGTGCCTCAAAGCTACTGAAAAAGCAAGGAAGTATTGCTTCCCTTGGGCTCTCTAGCCACAAACAAATTAATCAAAGAGGAATAACGTAAGTTGTCATCCATTCTTACATCCTTTCTAGATGCCTTAGGTATTGGTTGTATCTGAAGCAATTTAATAATTGTAGTCTTCATTGTGTGTTATTCATTTTGCAGTGTACAATGTAGCTTTTTTATAATTATAATATCATATTTTTTTATTATAAACTGCGTAATTTCGGACACTCTGTCAATAAATAATGAGTTACAATTACAACAATTTTTAGAGTACTTTCCTTATGCTGAGAGTAAAATGGTATTTACTAAGTACCTACATGCCTAAAGAGATATATATTATGTTGAATGTTTTTTAGTTTAATAATATTTTGGTAAATTAGTCTTCAAGCATTTTAATTAATTGTTAACTAAAAGTAACCCAATTTAAAATTGTCTATTTTAGAAGAAAATTAAATCAACTATAGCTTACTTTATGTTATATTTAAAAAGTGCATTAAGAGAAATAACAAAAAAAAGGAATAATTTGATAAAATATACTATTTATTCATATTACTCGGAAATGATAGCCCAGGTTAGTTATTTCGGCCTTGTTGGGCCTCATCAGTCAGGCATAATCACTGCCTGAGCAATACAAAATGTTCGTATATTTCATATCAAAGCATAAAAGAGAGGAACATTTGCAATCGTTGCATAAGAAGGCTGAAAATAGAAGATTTTCTGAAGAATTATGATAGAAAGCTTGTTTCTTTATTAAAGGGCACTCACGCTGTCAAAGCAGGTTCTGGCCAATTAATGTGTTAAGAGTAATAATAAAAATGATGTACTTTGATAAAAAATATACTACTTATTCATATTACTCACAGAAGATGATAACCCAGGACTGCTGTTTCAGTCTTATTAGTTTAGTTTATAAATTACAAGTGCATATACTTGAAAGTTCTAATAAAAAATTTTATTTATACAAAATATATAATTCTGTAGTTGTCTAGATTTTCAAACTTTGGAATATTCCACATGACCTAATTTTATTGAAAAGGTGTTTAAAAAAAACAGAATGCAACTAAATATTATTTTTATTGTTTGAAATTACTATTGATATTGTTTTATGTCATGATATAAAATAAAATAAGATTTTAATAAACAAATGGCAACATTGTTAACAGCAAAATTAAATCTCCTCTAAAAACTATTGGAACAAATTAGGTATACATTTTAAATTTGTGTTCTACACAGTGATGGCGATAAATAATAAAAAAATTTCAATTATTTTTAAAGGATAATGTACTGTTCTGGCAGAAAATATAGAACCAACATTGAAATTCACAAGGTTGTGAGGTTTAGCTAATTCAATCAACTAGTTACCATTTTCAAAGTAATTTTATTAGCTGTAGTTGTACCACAAACACTTTACTTACCTTTGTGTCTATAAATAACAGTTTTCATTTGTTTTGTTTTTTAATTTTAATAACCAATTTTGAAATTATCCAAGAATAATCCAAAATTAATTTATTGATCCAACAACTATTCAAATAATCATACATCTTTTAGGTTCAATATTGTTTCTATATTTTCTGCAGACCTGTATGTATTAAAATTTTAGATATAACTTCTTCTCCCTTTCTAAATTAAACCTTTGTTTTAACGATAGATTCTAAATCAAACAACATATACATTTAAAACAAAATTTAGACAATTCCAGTTTACAGTTAACCTAAAGGTTCGTATGATGATTACATCACTTAATCAGTAGACTAGCACCTATGCCAAATTTACCAAAGGAAAATCATCCACACCACCACTTTTGTACATAGAAATATATTTTATCCATAGATATTAAATTATTTGGATTCTATGATTTTTTTTTCATTTAAAATTTATATTGTTGATCATATGAGAAGTTATTTTGATAAACGGTATCAGTTGTGACATATTTAGAGCAGTTAGTAAAAGTTATGTTAACCCTTTGATTGTATCAATGACCTACATAAACATTCATTTTTAATTTTACCTTTAAAACGTATGGCCACTGTTTTTAAAATTCTGTTTCTTTTTGGAGGAGATTATACCTACTTTTAAATTTTGTATCCCATGCAGTGCTACAGACAATCGAAAAAATTCTATAATTAGTAAACGGTAATGTATTACTAGATTTAGCTATGTAAATCTTCTTAGGTAGTTCCATCTCCCTTTCTTTTAACCATAGATTTTAAATTTCTATGTTTAGTGCAAGTTGTTTTTTATTACTTACCTAGCTAAAGCGTGTTGTTAGTTAGTTTGGTGCATAGAAAACACTCTAAATTGTGAGTAGATTTTGCTTGTTTCAAAATTCCATTTGAAAATAAATGGATTAGTTTTATTATTAAAGTTTTAACAAGTTTTTTTTCTAACATAACTTGTTAAGTTAAAAGTAAATTTAAATGTGTTTAAGAGTACCTAATAATAAAAAACAGGACTACTTTGATAAAAATATACTACTTATCTATACTACTTGAAAATGATAGCCCAGGACAGCTATTTGGGCCATGTTGGGCCTCCTCAGCTCGGTATTTCATATGAAAGTATAAAAGAAAATAAAGTTAGCAAATTTTGCATAAGAAAAGAAAAAGTTGACGATTTTCAGAATAAAAGATTTGGAAGCCTGTATTTTATTAAAAGGCTCTCACGCTGTCAAAGCAAGTCCTGGCCAATTAAGAGAAATAATTTCAAAAACAGGAATACTTTGATAAAAATATACTACTTATCTATAGTACTCGCAAATGATAGCCCAGGACAGCTGTTTTTTTACTAACCTAACTTGTTAAGTTAAAAGTAAATTTTAATATTATCTATTTGAAAATTTAGTGAGCATATAATTAACTTCTAAATCAGTACTTTAGTATTTCTTTCTCTTTTTATTAACCAAATTTGTTTGATTTTTCTATAGATACCTATGTAGATGATTAATTGGATTTTGAAATACATTTTTATTTTTTAAATATTTTAATAAATCTGCAATTTTATTTTCATTACTTTGTCTGTACAAAAGTAGTTTTAATAAAAACCAATATTTAAACCTTCTTTTGCCCTTAAATATTATTTATATTAATGAAAACTATTGATCTATGTATGTTTATTTATTTTGAAACACAAAAGTTTTAATTGGACAGTATCTTATGGAGGATATTGTTGGATATAAAGTGGCAAATACAGGTACGTATTTTTCAAAAAAAGACCTATTAGCAACACTAAATTTGTTGTCTACATAATCCTAGATTCACCGTGTATAATACCGCATTGTATCTATCACAAGTACAGATGTATATTGTAGAAATGAATGGAATTGGCTATTTTTCTTTTTTTTCTTTTTCTTTGTATCTTTTTCCATATTTATTGGCAATTTTATGCTAGGTATTATTATTTCTTATTGGAATGAAAACCAAATATATCTGGGTAGCCATTTTTGTAGTTTTATTTCAAATTAACTATTGGATGCTCAAAAAGGTTTTACTATCTACCTACATTATATGTAACGTAGTTATTGTGTTAAATACAAAAGTGCATTTTTTCGTATATTTAGATATATTTAATGTTTAAAGTATTAAAATTTTATAAATATGAACAATATTAACATTTATTAACTTAATTTTACTATGAAAATGAAACATTTTGAAATGGAAAATTAACTTCAGAATTGTGTTTAAAATGACTCTGCTTACCTACATCGTTGAATAGCCTCATTTTCCTGACATATTTGAGTGTACATTTTATATTTTATTATTTATAATTAAGAAAATTATTTTCTGCTTTAATTCACTTATTCCAAGGACTAAAACATTTTCTAATTCCATATTTGATTTACTAACAGGTCAATTAGCTCTCATGCTGAAGACCATGAGCCAATATTAAGGCCTCAAGTTCGTCTAGAAAATACGTACCAGCTAGAACCTACAACACTGTTTCCAGTAGCTAAGATTAATCAAATACTTAAAGATGTGATAGAGAGTTATCTGGCTGAGGAACGCTATGAACCAGAGCTTTGCAGAGAAATGTCGAAAACAATTTCAGAAGTAAGTTATATCAATATTTGCATTTAATACATACTTTATTAGATATTTTCTAGACCTATGGCAATAGGCCGTTAGATCAATGAGCCAGCTAGCCCTTGACATAACGACGCACCAACGAAAGTGCAGAAAGAGCTTTTAGGACATTAAATGTGACATCCGGAAGTAGCTTTGTTCCACGACTTCTACACCACGAACCGATTTAAAGAAAAATTGGGAGGCTAATACGGACTAACTGGAAGACAAACATAAAAACATTTCTGAAAAGTGGTCTGACAGTGGCAGGGCAGAAAAGCATCAGACAGACAGAGGTGGTTGCAGATCATGGTTCAGAAGGGCTCGTGAACTTCACACTTGAAGGATGAGGTCAGATGGGACCGGACATCCATTAATTATAGCATTCCTTACTAATTTTGTACACCCTGTTCGCTAAATGGTGCATTATGGGTGCCAAATAATGACGTCATAACTTTGTCCAGTGATTTTCAGACCAGACCAGCCATTTTATTGTTTTTAAATCAATTTTTCTAAAAAACACTATTTGCTTTAGTGTTTGAATTGGTTCCAAACAGGCTGGGTGTTATAAATTAGCCTGTACATATCGGAGAGCGGTTGTCACTTCCCCCCGCACTAAAAAAGGTTTGATTGGATTTGAATTTGATACACAGATACCTTGGCAGAAAATCTATAAGGGGGTTGAGCTAAGTAGGTCGGATGACGTCATCAAACTAAAAATTAAAGTTTGTCCTATTTACATCAAATTTGGTGTGTAATAAAAAGCCGTTAACAATGAAAGAATATTGATAATCAACTTTCTCAAAACAATGTAAACTTGTAATAGCACGCACGACATAATGATTGAATTGTACAAACATTGTACAACAACTCTGACAGCCGTCTTGCATTTTCACAATTTATAAATTTATTACTAGCAATCATTGTGAGATACAAATACGACCAATAAAGTTATTGGAAGTTTTACCCAACCTTCATGTAAGTTAATGGATAATTGTGTGAAAATTTTAACTTTGTTGATTGTACACTTTTCTCACAGTTACCTGAGTGTAAGTATACAATTTTTACAAAAAAATCAATAATAACTTATCATGGAATTAAACGTTTAGACCAAAGATTATTTTGCGAACATCAGACAAGATATGGCATCCACCCCTGCAATAACTTGCTCAAAATGATCAACATTAACATGTTTAAGAGTAATAATAAAAAAACAGGAATACTTTGATAAAAATATACTACTTATTCATACTACTCGCAAATGAT
>JAUYWI010102083.1:0-11466 GCA_034780595.1 Parotoplana pacifica | reverse complement strand
GAATATTAAATTTGAATTGTATACGCCTGATCTGATTTGATGTTCAAAATATTGTTACGTTCACAGCGGCTTGCATGCTTCCCTATTAGTGGAATAAATTTATTGATTGGAATAAATGCTGTCTACGTTTAATGGTGATATTTCCATTCATTTTAAGAAACAGTACTATTGCTTCAAAAAACAGAAATGTATACACTGACTTGACATGGCTCCCCGCATCCTAAAGTTATGTGGATTTTCTGATGCCCAATATCGAGAATTTTGACTATTGACACAGGAATATCAGCATATGGGATACAAGTTAGATAGGGCCTCCGTCGTTTCTCTGCATAACTGTTATTCTTAAAATAATGTTCTAATCGGCACACGTTTTTGAGTTGAAAACACCATGATGATTAAATAAGTACTAACTTTTGTAAAACTAATAATCGATATAAATCTAATAATAGTGTGAAATCCATCATCGATACATAAAACAATTGATTTTCAGCTTACATAAATAAATAAAAACAATAGTTAGATTTAAATATACACAGACATTTTTTAAATTTTGGGTCTCATGTTTTAGCAAAATCGAATTTTGGTTTGACCACTAACGGTGTCCGACTAAACGCATTTTTCAAAACAGGAGTGTTCGAATTTGCAACATTTAACCATGATAAGTTTAAAACCGTACTATACTTTTCACAGTATTGTGTAGATAACAAATTGCTCTTTTCAATAAGGTATTAGATCTTAAAAACGGGTTTGTTGCTTTAGGGCTGTATGGATTCAAAGTTAAAATTGAGTTTTCAAAAAGTGCCAAAAATCTAAAAAATGATACCACAAATAACATTTCTTTATATTTAAACACTTCGTCTGTGTTTCCATGCGACTATACCTACGCTACTGATATTAAAAATATTAAATACTAGTATAATATGTAGGTATTTGAATTTTTTTAAATTTACTTATTAAATCATTCACTTCAAAAAGAAAAGAGTGTCACCCATGAAAGGTGCTGGGCAGGTTAGTAAAATGACTGGAATTTGCTATTTCAATACCTGTGTCAAGAAATTGGAAATCTACCATAAAACAAATTAAAATATAGATATTTTTGGAAAGAATTTTGTGCAAGTTCCTTTGTTTCATTCATTTAGACAAATTTTTATGGAGTAATTTGAATAGTGTCTAACAATTGAATATTTTTATTAAAGATTTGGTATCTTTTAAATAATAAATTCACACGAAGATCAAACTAATTTACTTGAATTTTGATTACATAAATACATCACTCTAAACACCTATTATGTTAGTAAAACTGTCAAATTGATACTATTATCTGTATTTGAAATTGTACTAATTTTTACCCATTCAATAGGATATGACATATCATTAAATAATTTATCAAATAATAATCTTTGAAGTTTTGTACAAACATAATTATAATAATTTATTTTAATCGATAAATGTTTTCAATAAAATTCTGCAGAAGAAAATGGTTTTATGCAAATAAATTGTCAAATAAAACAAGAATGTTTATCTATTATTGCATTGGAATATTTTAATATTATCTATCAACAAGAGAGAACTTTAAAGAAATAATAAGATCTACCTATAGATATTGAGTTAGTAAGTGCTCAGTCCAATGAGGTATTTTTTAGTTTATTTAGGGAAAAAAATTAAAAGGTGCCAACGTAAGTATTGGTACTTATAGAAAATAGTAGGGCCACTCTATAAATAGTTAGAAAGAAATAGAGTGATTTAGTTTTACATCAAATCATCAATGTTTTTAGATCTAAATTTTCTTATATGTTGCTGTTCTATTTTTCTATACACACGTTTTAATTAATGACATAGAGAAACGTAAAAAATAATATTTCTAGTTGCTGAGATATTATCTATTTAAAAAATCAAACATATAGACAATTTAGCAAAAATATTTCTTCATCAATATGCTCATTTTAGAAAAATGTTTTAGATTGAATGTAGATTAGTTATGATTCTACAACAAACTTTGTTCTTTGAAACAGCACAGCTTAAAGATCACGTGACAATTGATTTTAATTGTTCTTAGAACCATTGTTCTAAACTTTAAAGCAGTTGAACCAGTATTACCATAGCATGAGATAACCAATCATGGCTTCTTATGGGGGAAAGCAAACATTTTTCCGACTCGAAATCTCTTCAATAATGAGTATATGTAAATGATATGAGGGTCCTTATTTTATATCACAACATTTCTATTGGGGCATTGATCTTTAGTCAGTTTCTAATATTTCCTAAGTGAGATTTAATAATTCAACAATCTTAATGTTTTTCATACCTTTTTTAACTGGTATGTAAAAAGACAGACCTAATTTATTGATGTTATTAAAAATAATATACCTACCTATATGATAATAAAATCGATTATGTTACCAAACTTTGTCACTTAATATAATCTCCCAATAAACAAGGGTTTGTTTCTGATAGACGTTTTTATTATAGAGGTACCTATTAGATACCTACATTCATTCAATAGTGTCTCTTTAAACAGTTTGACCATACTAATGCACATAAAACCCAAATATTGTAGCTCTAAAACTGTCAATGATTTTCCGGTAAATAATGTTAAGACTTCCTCTAGAATCCAGTTATACTCGTCCATATATTTATAAGAAATATAACATATAATAGATACCTAACTACATGTAAGCATAGGTCGGATATTTCGATATGATTATTTTTATTATTAACGTATTATTATTGTAGAATAGTTACTGAAAATAGGTTTCATAATAAGCAACATATGATTATAGGTAACTCTATAGATGTCAAATTTAATACTATCTTCTGTAGTCTCATTGAATATTTATTGACATGACAATCATTTTTATTGGATATACATTACATATATCCAAACTTAAACGACTCAGCTAAAAATGATATCAACAATAAAATATATAGGCAGACGTATAAGGTACCATACACGAAATGGGTACCATAATAATTACCTAAATATACATCATAAAAAAGATTTATACTAATTCATAAAATATTTTATTACTTTCTATGTTCTTGTAGATATTCTTTATCATCTCATGTTATCATCTGATTATATGTTATCAATATAATATGTACCAATAATACCGAACTTGTATATCCAACAATGTGATCACCGAATATGAACAGAAATTGTGTTATCTGTTTTCTATGTCTAATTTTTGGCTTATAACTTGTGAGAAAGATTTACTGAAATCAGTAAAATTTATAAAGGAATGATAATAGTGAAGTCGATATTAAGTACATTATTCTATTCAGTTTTTAAAAACAGATCTTACCAAGTACTTTTATGTTACTTATTTTAAATAAATAGGTAAAAGGGCTATTATTATAAAAAGATGCTTATTTCTAAAAGCACCGAACCAAACAGCTAAATGCATGAAAAGTAAAAGAAAATTTCAAAGGTAATAGGTACCTACCTTGTGTATATTCTCTACAATATCTATAACTTAAAAAATTACACCAGCAAAATATAAAAATGCAATGAATTTTATTCTACATTAGGTATAATATTTATGTAGTTATGCTTGACTAGCAACCAACAAAGTGTTAAGTTAAAAAAATTAAATGCAAAATGTTGAACTTTTTTATAACTATTACCAACCCTATTAGTTCAATATAAAATAAATTATAATTTCAGTGCAAAATTTTCTTCCAAATACTAATATTATCAACTATTTTATATTAAAAGGCTTATTTTTTATATTTCTAGTTATCTTTAATTGGACTCAAATCAAAAGTCGGCATTTTAGGCAGGTAGCTACATGCCTATGCCAAGTGAACAAAATTACCATTTTAAATTAGTTAAAATTAATACTAGTATTGGTTTAACGGCTCTATGACGTCACCAAGTCAGCAAAATGGGATATTTTTATACTGCTTACATACTTTCTAATACCTTTTTACAATATGACATATGTTTCTTGAGTGAAATGATAAAGATTTAGAATTCAAATATTATTGATTATCGATTTTAAGATAATTTTTTAAAATCATATTACTAAAATGATTTTTAAAATTCATAAAATAGTCTTAGGTATATTACTCAAATTTGATATAACAATTTTGGAAGCCATCAGAAGATGGGGCTCCTCACATATGTATCTAGTATAAATAAGGGTCACAATAGGTACAGTAGCAGGGCCAATCAGTAAATATTGATTATTTTTCAATAATGTTCTTCTCGGTTTTGCTAGGTGAAGCACTTCTACATTGTTAGTACCTATGCTTTTATTCTTACAGACACTAAATTGCATAAATTTAGTGACAAAACCCTAGTCATTATAATTATAAATTTCGCAAAATCAAATTTCTAATAGTATCCAATTATGCACCCAGCCAGCAGTTCAGTGTCTATGGCCAAAGACAAGTTATTTAGGTTGTATACTCGTAGTATCATTGATTTCCTGAAAAGTCGATATCTATTGGTTGCAAATTCATTTTAAATGTTGATACAGCGTTTAATTTAGTTTGACTTTAATACATATAGTTGGTAATTATAGTACCTACTTAATGATATTTTTGATAGAAAAATACAGTATAATAATTTTACATAAATATACATATAAATTCCTTTAAATGTTATTCTTAAATGTCACAAACATTTCTTGTTCACTGTACAGGTACTAAATAACTATACACCAGCTAATTGATAAAGCAAAATTAAATTCACAATAGTCGGTAGGTATATATGTATAGTGTTTAATTGTTTTCAAATTTGCATTTACATAAATTTATCTATGCAAATGTAAAAATAAAATGATGCAGGCACTAAAATACATTGAGAAGTTATACAAAATTGATTTTCCAACTAGAGAACATATCTGCTATTATTTCATTCAAACAACAACTTTTCAGTGATGTTTTGCAGAAATCTGGTAGCTATCTTTTACTTCAATCTCGAATATACAGAATCATAAAACAGTTCAAACTAAAGTTTGAATGGTTCAACCTTGACTGGTCAATTCACCAAATTTCATTCTGTTCAACAAGGTCATATCTGCCTGTAACGTGCGTGACTCAAACGGAGCCAAATAGTCGGGAAAGTTACGGTCGCTACCTAACTTCTTACATAATAGATGGTACAAATTATCCCTAATACACAAAGATCAAGTATTATCGCATGTTAACAAATTCAATTACCTACTTTTCATTTATAAACTCCTTTATTTTGTTTGAAAAATATTTTGCATTCAACATTTCTATTCTTTATAATTATAGGTACCTATTCATTTATGGTAACGAATAATATAGTATCACATTTTGTAGAACAAGCTTGAAAAGCTGTTTCAGATAGAAATCGACTTAACGTGTAATTAATAAAAATTTATGAAAAATAATAACTTCTTTCTTCATAGCAGATCGTATTTGGAACATCGAATCTATATTTTATTTAAATGAAATCTTATCAACTTAGATTTACTAGGTATTTTTCTTTTGTTATTTTAAACCGATTAAAGTACAAGGACCGCATTTATATCGACATTTATATTGAGAAACTGGTTAAGCTGATTAATTATTATGCTTACCTACTATTCGTTGTTTTTGATACTTGCAAAAATTATATAGCACGCGTACAATCTATTTGGTATTAATTTTGTTTATTTCAATTAACTATTGCGGAAATATATAAATTTAAAATATTTTAATCCTTTATATACTTCAATTCTGCTCATAAATAATGAGTACATATATCTAATGAGCTGATATGGTGAGTTAATTTATCGATTTTGTTTGGCAACCTCACCTCTTGGACAGCCCACAAAAAGGCTTTATAAAAAAATTATTTAGGTCTAGGTATAATGTCTATTATGGCCAAACACAAGAACTGGTAAACTTCGCTAAAGCACAATTAGGACTTCTGAAAAATGACAAATCTTTTTCAAATTGTTTATATGAAATTTGGTAAACTTAATCATCATTAAGTAAAGTCTAAGAAAATGATATAAATGATATAAATTTTAAATCAGGAGAGGTCAAAACGATCCTATAAATCCCATTAGACAAGGCTGGGTTTTGGAGTAAACAGCAAATATCATGTAGAGTTAAATAACTAATAAGAATTATATTTTAAATGTAACATTAATTGTTATTTTTAAAAGAAACCAAAATACGTTGTTGTCTACTAGTACAAAACAGTAAAGTAAATAAATAATAGATAGGGATCAAACATCTTTTTTAGCGCACAATCAAAATTTGAAACTATAAATTGATTTCCGTTTAATGTCAGCAAACAATCAAGAGAAATGCAAACCAAAAAGAGAACAATGAACAAGCAGATGTACTATACTTTCGCCGATATCATGCCAATTTCTTTTCGAATAATACGAATTAAAAAGTTCACTTTTACATTACTAAAGAAAAATGAAAACCGAACTAAAATTTAAATTCGAACACAAAGTAAATCAACAACTCAAAATTTGTTGAAGTTGTTTTTAATGTTTTTAAGAGTAATAATAAAAAAACAGGTATACTTTGATAAAGATGTATATACTATTTATTCATATTACTCGTAAATGATAGCCCAGGACAGCTTTTTCCGCCTTGTTGGGCCTTGTTGAGCAATATAAAATGTTCGTATATTTCATATTAAAGGATAAAAGTAAAGAAAATTTGCTAATGTTGCATAAGAAGAGAAAAAGTAGAAGATATTCAGAAGAAAAGTTTTGGAAGCCTGTTTCTTTTTTATTAAAAGGCACTCACGCTGTCAAAGCAGGTTCTGGCCAATTAATATTTTTAAGATTAATAATAAAAAAGAAACAGGTATACTTGGATAAAAATATACTAATTATTCATATTACTCACAACAACTCAAAATTTGGAGACGTTGTTTTTAATGTAATATGTACATAATATCAGACACAGCAAATAAGTTAAAGAAATTTAATTTAGATGTTTTCAGAAACTGTTAGTATATAAGTATCTATTAAAACAAAATAAACGTTAATAAAAAGAATATCAATAAACATATCAAAATTGATAGTTTTATTTTACATTAGACAAAATATAACTATCAATTTCAATAACAATAATAGAGCGGGGTGGTAAATTCTATCAATCAGTGAACACTCAATCTCCAGACTGCAATCTAACAAGTTCTAAAATAGGTATTTTTACAACAAGATAAATGCACATGATTGCAAACAGCTTGTAAGTAAATTATTTTAAAATCAACTCTTATTTATTATGACTCATTAATCAATATGATTAAAATAATTTATTATAAATGTTGGTATGGATTCAACAATCATGTGTTTGGTAAACAGAAGCAACAATTGCAAAATTTCAAAATATACTTCTACCTAGCAGCCATGAAGTATGCAAAACAATATCCGGGACTTTCCATAAAAAAGGACGGTAAATTTAAAATTCTTAAACATTTTCATTGTGACTCAGAAATGCCATGGTAAAATATATTACTGATATCAACTGAAACTATCATAAATTGATACAACATTCAAGATTAAAACAATGATATTCTCAGTTAAAATGGGGCGATATTACAGTGATATTGTCGGTTGTCTGCCGAAGAAGTCTGATATGTGTGCATTATTATGTTAATTGACAGGCCAAATTAGAAATTAGTTTGCTTGTTTAGTCCACTGGGAAATTATATTATAATTCCCAGTAATTGATGTCCTACTTTATACACAATTGTAATGTCTAAGGCTATCAAAATATTAGAACTGTTTATCCAATTCAGCAAAAATCAATAACTATTGTTTTCGTATTAAAATAAAAGTGCTGGCAAACATGTAAAGATCTTTCCTATTCGAAAATAAAATTAACTGTGCTTTGAGATTGATCTTCTTCACTAAAATCAAATTTCAGCATCCAGTTACCGGTGTGTGTACTTCAATTTCTATTCTCATTTGTACTTTTATAATAATTTGAATATAATAAATAAAAATTAAATAAAAGACAAAGTAATCTTTTTTTTTAATATAACAAATTTTCGACTTTACTGATTTTTGAAAAGATGCCATTTTTCTAAGACATTTGAAATAAAATTGTCAACTTTACAATTTCTTTTCTAAAACATTTCATTGGCGATTTTTAAATATTTTAAGTACTGCCACTTCTGAATTCTCAAACTGATTGATCATAAATGAATGTAGGTACTGATATTGTAATTTCAAAAGTAGAACACCTCAATAATTCTAACGGGAACAATTCTATAAAAATTGCAATTTCCTTTTAAATATTATAAATAAAAATAATTTAGAGTAAAAATTTCAGAATTTCAGACTGTAGATAATATTTCTTATATCAACTACATATTATTCAACAATTAATATTTCACCACTTTTCATTATCTGAATGATATTATACAAAACCAAATAAATGACATAAAATTCATTAAAGGTATTCAACATATAACATAGTCAGGCTCTTATTAAAAATTAAAGTTTGCAGGAAGTAGTCAAACATTTAGCTAGCTGATTTATGCAAAAAAAAAAACAGTGTGGAACTTTATAATGTAATTAATTTCAGTGTTTCAAGTTTTTAAAAAACAATCATAACAACAGGACCAAATTAATCAGTATTGTTTCCTTTTCCATCATTATGAGCTGGATCGTGACTAATTAAATCAGAGTAAAGTTTAAAAAATAAATTCTTCACTTGTATAACGATAGAATGCAGATGTCAAAATTATCCAAAATAATTTATATTATTACTAACTTAATAAACTGGTGGAAATAGTGGTTTCTTAATTTTTAAATAAACAATAGGTATAAATTAAATTATTTTATAAGATAGATAGTTATTCATTGTTTTACATATATAAATTATTGACATTAAATCATATACAATTATAACACTATAGGGACTTTTTAATATTGGATATTAACAAAAAAACGTTGAAAATAGTTTATCTTGACTTCAGAAAGTCAAATTGTTAGAAGGTTTTATTTTCTATAAATAATTTTCAAAAGAAAATTAATTCCCGTTTTAAATATATCTATTATCTAAGTACATTATTTTGCACTACATACATATATACCTATCAACTAATCATATAGAAATTAAATTAAAACTACAGAAAATCAAATTAAAGAAGGCAATTAAACATTTGTTTCAGAACAATTTAGTTCTAAAATAACATTTTCGTATTATAAATTTCTTGATTAAATTGACAAAGATTATTCACCACGTGTTTTCTAAATGCTTTAAAATAAAATCTAAATGACTCTGCTATGTAGTCATAAAATATCCTGCTGTTACAATTTGAATTTATATTCATTGTCCAAGAAAACTCTAATCTAACAGACACAAGTTCAGATGAATAAAGCTGACTCTCATCATGTTTTTCTATCTGTCGAATAAAGCACAACAATGAAATCCTATATAGAAATGGCCCAAAATGCACATTGAAATTGTTGTGCAGCTCAAAAATTTTAAATGAGTGCATGTATTGCATACAAGTGAGCTTTCTCGAAGGAAATGAACCGGTTAACAGTTTTCCGACGCGGTTTAGTATGCTCAGGGGGAGACTAATTGTTGTTTTAAGAAGTGACTGCTTTGCTATCATTGTAATGTGTCTGGGAAAATATACCTTGCAAAACCTTTTAGCTGTAAATTAAACGCATGAAAGAACATCAGGAAAACCAGATTTTGAAACTGAACTTGACTAAAATGACACGTAACCGCAGTTTTTGTTTTCGAATATTGAATCTACTAGGTTAGTGATGTAATAAATCTAATTTAACTCCAACAGTAGTCTTTGAAAGTACCTTTCTATATAGAATAATTTTAAATGTTTAATATATTTTTATTCTACTAGTTTGGTATTTATATACCATTATCTCACTTTTTAAAAGACATTTGCACATTTAATAAATATAACCAAAACAAATGCAAAACACATCTTTCGTTTCATATTTTCTTTAAAAGCTAAAAATAAATGTCTATTATTCTCAACAAGCAATAATATAGGTAGGTATACGTGTACATATTGAAATGCTTTAAGCATTTCTGTTAAAAGGCATAGGTACTATAAAACAGTTGATGTTTTGTTAATGAAATCGATACCTGTCAATTAAAGCCATGAGATGAAAATTGTGTGGCTTTGATAGCTCAAAATTGCTCATATACGGACAGTTTTCTATCGAATTTCGATTATTGTGTTTGATGGAAAACGTTCAATTTCGCATAGTTTTGCATGAAGTTCCAAACTTAAATCAGAAATTCTATAAAATTGAAAATAATACCAATTTTAGCATCAACTTTTTCTATAATTTCTATCAAAATTGTTCTGAGCAGCCGTTGTATCAACCAAAAATGATTCACGAGAAAAAAAAGGCTTCTACCATTATTGGATAAATGCGTGTATTTTAGTGAATCGCTATTGATAGACATTTTTAAAATACAATCTTATTAGTAAAATATGTCAGATGAGAAATGCAGTACAGGTGTTACAAATAAAAAATTAAAAAGTTAATACCTATTATTTATCATAGCAACTTATATGATAAGACAATTTCCAAGACAATGTAAGATAAAATGGATTAGACATAGAATAATAAAAATTAAAAAATAAGAATTTTCGGACAATGAATTTTTTGAAAGTACTGATTTTTTTCTTGCAACAGAATAGATACCGACATATAATGAATGAGTAATCAAAGATGCATAGTACTATTTAAAAAAATGTAGCAATATTGATAAAGTGACAGTACAGGCGGACCGATTTATTTGATATTGCAGACCTAGTTATGATTCAGTCACACAATTGCATACGTAGATTCCATGTAGAAGCGGTAGGGGGTTATGGTTTCTTTTCGGTATCCTATATGCATTTATTCGTACATAGATCTGATAGTTATATTTGAACTGATTTAATAGGAGCAACTACTGATGTACTCGTAAATGACTAAAATGGGTAAACTTCTGAATATTCATATAATAAAAGATAATATGAGTGTAAAGTCGGATTATGAGGTGTTTGAAAATTTATCTAGTTTTAATTTAATTTGTGTGTTGTACTTAAGAATATTAATTTCTATAGCGAATTCGTAATTTCAAACGCGTCATTTTCTTAAACATTTTATAAAATATTAACCCTATCCGTATCGGGGTATTTAACGCAGTAAGGTACCGTGGAGGGGACGATTCGCCCCCCCCCCCCCGGCCCCTTCATAAAATTTTAACTTAGGATTGCATCATGGTGATGAAAATATATGTTCTAGGAATGATGTTCTTTATAAAATATTTAAAAAGTTATAACAGCTTACAATGTTAAAATACAACAAAAAAGTGAAAAATTTGTTACCATTTTCAAAATTAATTCAAATAATTAGATATTAATTAATTATTATTGGGTAAAATAATTGTAATCATGTAGGGAAAAAAGTTATATTATTGAACAATATAATAGATGATATTAATGTACTAAGAGTCAAATTATTGTATTTGGTAAAGTTTCAGAGGTAAAAAATAGGG
>JAUYWI010102082.1:0-22490 GCA_034780595.1 Parotoplana pacifica | reverse complement strand
CAGGCCGCCTTAAGGCGCGGCATTAGTAGACCACCATACTCTTCCGACTTTTTTTTAAGCACCCAATCACATGCCTGGTTTAGATTGAAGTCTGCTAAAAATAGTTTTATTAAAGTACACATACTCTACTTGTTTCAATTTAGAAATATCTCCTAGAGGGTCGTTTCTCGAAGCAGTCATAGTCATAAACTGCTTGTGATCATTAAAAAAAATATTGCTGAAAACAATCCTTACCACACAAGTTGGACTCATCAAAGACATTGCAATGAGTTATGATCATTGTGCTCTGAAGTTTTGAAATACTGCCTGCTTCACAGTCAAAGCGTTGTCATGAAAGTTATACTTATGACTATGACAGCTTCGAGAAATAGCCCTCTGATCTACCTTTAAAACAACAAACTATAATTCAAACATTTTTGCCCTAAAAGTAAACCTAGGTAGCTCCTAGATTCTGAAATTCGGTTTTTTAAAAATTCTTAATTGAATCTAGTTTTACAAAGAAAATTTGGTTTATTGGCTGCGGTAGTTATTGAAGATGTGACGTTTAATTCTTTTGTAGACTTTATCTGTGTATACGTTAATAAAATTATCCAGAAACCTTGTTTTGGATTTTTTTAGTGTTTTGTTCTATGTATGTATTTAAACTTTGAAAAATAATATTACCACTGTCTTCTCTTGATTATTTTAGTTACATCATTTTATCTTGTAAATATTTTTTGTGTCTATGTAATGTAATGTTTACTGTATTGTATATATTTTTTATGTACGAGTATTATATTGAAAACGAGGTATTGCAGTCCAAGTTGGAACATTTAACTGTAATGTATCTGCTTTGCTGCAAGTCTATTCAGATTTCTTGCTTCATAAAGATGGCTATAAAATTATTTATGATGCAACTTTTGGAATTATTATTAATTTATAATATACGAGTATGTCGAATTTTGAAAGACAACGAGGAAATCTTTTTCGGGGTATTATGTAATCATCATCCTGATATATCTGTTGCTATGCAACCTACCGGCGTGGACAGTGGTTACTTATTATATTCGGTTTCTAAGTCATGAGAATATGTTTATTTTTAAATAAATGTTTCTTAATTTGTAATTTCTATAATTATTTTTAAAAAAAATTTCCTTGAAGGGTGATCAATAAGTTTCTGGCCTGACAGAAAGAAATCAGTTATAGCAGTCATTTTAGGATGTACAAGGTGTTCTCATGATTGATTACCTAGCAAAAGTGAAGACAATAAATGGAGACTTATTCAGACTTGTTAGTGCGTCTACGTGAAATTCTTAAACAGAAACGTCGCGGTTAACTAACTTGGGGTGTCATTCTGCTTCAAGACAATGCTCCTTCTCACAGTGCTCAAATTTCACTTGCAGCAGCTTACAACTGCGGCTACGAACTTCTTGAGCATCCAGCCTGATTTTGCGCCATCCGATTTTTCCAATACTCAAACAAGAAGTCAAAGTCAATCATTTCTCATCAAATAATGAGCTAATTCAAGCCGTTGATAATTTTGTGAAACAAGATGCTGATTTTTTACAAAACCGGACTCTCAAAACTCGAAGATAGGTGGCAAGGTGACTGAACTTGGTGGTTATTACATTGAAAATAAACTTTGAGTACACTCATGTTTCTTTACTGTGTATTTATAAATAAGAAAGCTTTTTTCTTAGTTCGGCCAGAAACTCATCTCTCTATTCATTGGCATAATAATGTAAACAGATATCTAAGTACTCCGACGAGTACATATATTGTTTCACTCTATAGAGGTATCTACGTATTAACCTAAAGACCGTGTACTTTACTTGTATTTCAGTATTATTTAAAGATGCTTATTATTTCATTCCAATAGTTGGTATGCTCCTAATTGTGAAATAATATTTATAATAATTGTATGTATAATGTTATTGTGATCGATATGCATTTCACACTTTAAAATACAATACAATTGTTTATTATTTTGTACTTCATTTAACAACTGAACCCTGTTTATAGCAGTCAGGGCCAGGTTTCATTTGGTTTAATTACTTGGACTGAATTTTGATTAATATCAAAGATGAGTACCTCCATTATTATGATAAATGCATAAATTAGAATCGGTTACAAGCATATTTGAAACGGATGACTTCAAAAGTCGGATTTAGCTCCTCTTTTATCGGTTAAATATTAGAATGGGAGTGTGGTGACCAGCATCTGTTCTGCAAACTAAAACGTGATCAGTCAAAGCATATGAGTCAAAGGTTAAAGCTATTGTTTTTACTAAAAAGATGATTTTGGTCAACTTATTATGGTAATAAATTTCTTTGTTTAAACCATATAAACTGAAAAAGTAGTGATAGTAAATGCAGAATATGAATTAAAAAAGCAGAGGTATTTACAGACTTATCGTTTAAACATATTTTTATGTAGCTATTTTCTCAAGTTTCATTCATAATTTAAATGAAATCCATAGAAGCCGGGTCTTTTTATGAAATAATACAGAATGAAGGATAGCATTATAAGTTGGTATTATATATTTATTTTTTCAAATAATGGAAGTTAAATTACACTTTCAATGGATAAGAAAATTGATAAGTACATAAAATAAAAGAGAACTAACTTAACATGTTTCTATACAGCAGTAAATAATATTTGTACAACACTACGTTTAGATATGTACACTTTTTACATATTTTAGTTTCGAAATGTACCTATGTCTTTAAATAAAATTGTCTTTATTTAGTTTGTAGGTAACGTTAATTAAAAAAACTAATCAAATGTAAAATAATTTCATGACCAAAGAACCCGTGAATATTTTTACAGTGATAAATAATTAATACTTTAGCCACCATTAATATTGATAAATCCATGCAGCTATCTATCGTATTCATTTTACATTTATACTGCATGATATAGACCATTCTCAAACGAATTTGTAACTCTGTACTATTTGTAATAGGCTGCATATAAATCCGAAATATCTCACCAGTTAACCGTTATTTAGGAACATAATGACCTATTTTTAACGTATGTATATTTTTTTCATAACACTGGTCTTAGGATGATTCGTTGTAATTTTATTTTGTTTACTTTTTCAAAATAATTGTATAAATAATTTTATAAAGGGGCAGCCGGACACGACTGACGTTTCTGTGTTTTGTTAAATATATTTCAATATTATTGTTAGAATACAATTAAAATGTGTACAAAATAATAATAGTCGAGAATAATTAATGTATAAGTAATAAAACTACATAATGGCACTAAGTATAAGACGTTCCAAAGAAAACTCTCCGACTTTCACGTTCTTGTGCAATACACCCAAGAGTGTGTGACAATTTGATGTGCTTAAATTAATGCTTCCCAACGCAATTTGTTATGTACTGGAAAGACAAATAGGATACTTTCCCTGCATCTTTGAATATCAAAACGGGATCTTCTTTTAGATATTACCCTAGGTATAACATTTTTTTAGCTAATAAAGAATTGTTTTTCATAGTTGTTTTATTTAGTTTTGTGATCATATCTTTAGGAATGGGTAAGTTTAAAATGTTCAATGGTTTTAAGAGAAAAGAAGACAGATTCGAATATATAAATTATCATTTAAGAACTACAAATCTGAATTTTTTAAATGTTAGTAATTTGTATTTAACAAAAACATTTGAAATTTTTCAAAGAAAATGCATATTGTTCTCCTTGAATTTGTGGTATCATTATTTTATAAACTTGTTACTCTTTATGGACATTTGACAAATTAAATCTCATTGGTAGGCTGTGTATCGATTTTTTTCTGTGTTACATATTTTAATTTGTTTATAGTATAACATTACCATTGAGATGACTATGTATAGAAAATGTAATCACAGTTACTGAAAGTGTGTACAGAGGATTGATACATATTTTGCACAAGATTGCATTGCATTGGTCAGTAAACTCGTCAGACATTTGTCCCATTCGGATCGAGAAGATGAGGTATTTGCGGGTGATGGGTTTGAGCAGTGGTCACACACGGTCTGAACGTTCGGCACGTCGACTCACTCATCATCGCTGCAAGCTGAGTGGCGGCTGCTGAAGTGCCTAGTGGGAAAGGAGAAGAGAAATCTGCTCTAAATTACATAAGTTCCTTTTTGACTCATGTTACAATGAATCATTTTTACATTAGGTTGCTAGTGTTTCTTTATTTTAAAAATGATAGTTAAATGATAATTTTATACATATGAAATGATATAAGAGAACTAAAATTAGAGAATCGTAATTTAAGGAGAAATATAAACAGGAGGATGGTTTTAATACAGCCATGTTTATTAATAAAAAGTGACTAGTTTCGTAAATTCACTTTACATCGTCATACTTAAATTTGTTATGTTTACATTAATTATGTGAAATTAAAACAACAATAATAAATCAATTAATAAATTACAATAATAAATTCAACAACTTTCTGTTATTTCATTTTTGTTGAATTTATATTGTAATTTATTAATTGATTTATTATTTTTTTAATTTCACATAATTAATGTAAGCATAGCAAACTTAAGTCTGCTGACGATGAAAAATGAATTTACGAAACTAGTCACTTTTTATGAATAAACCTGGCTATATAAAAACCTTCCTTCTGTTTACATTTCTCCTTAAATTGCGATTCTCTAGATTTATACATTATTTTGAATGCAACAAAATTTCATTATAATATATCTTAACTATCGTATTTACTACTAAAGTGATATTTTTATGTAACTAAAATAATTAATTTGTTCATCTACGAACTAATGGTCGGAAATTTTTAGTGTTTAGGTAATTGACTGAACGTCACATCTAAGAACAAGGTTCCTACGCCGCCCTGGGAATTTAGAAAATTTTTAATTTATTTTCAAATGCTTGAAATTCAAGAAGGAATGAAACATTTCAGTAAAAGTCCATTAATTTATTTCATCTGTCATTAGAAAGGCATGGCAAATTGTGATTGTGATATTTTCAAAAATTGTACGAATGTATGTGAGCCAGTTTAAAAATGTAATTTCTACCATTTTAATATGTTACGTTTTCCATATTTCCTGTCACTGTTTTTCTTATACCTGAAGTTTTGGTAATAGAACCCTGTAGTCAGGCATCGTATACTTGCAATTTGTGTTTTTATAGTATGTTTCAGCCAATTATCTGTGTGCAAAAATTTGATATTACCTGTCGTTTTATGATTGGGCGAGCAACAGCCCGGCTGGTGAAGATGGTTGGTTTTGTACATGAGCACTCCATTGGGCTGGTGGATGGAGGGCAGAGGTGAGGTTTGGCCACTACCACTGCCATTGCTACCAGCACCACTAGTAGTGTGACTCAGCTGGTTCTGCACGCCACGAAACGTGCTAGTACGCACACCAGACAGCGTGTTGTTCGAAGGGCATATATGCTGCGGACAGATAGAGGGAGGTGGGGCCATGAAAGAAGGATACATCTGGGGACTAGCACCCATCAGAGAGGAAATGAGACCGTTGGTGGTAGCAGAGGAAGTGGGATGTGCGATTCCCGAGTCGTCTGGACAGACACCACTGTCGGCTGAGCGAGTACTTCTGAGGGGGTGGAAGAATGCAGTCATCAAAAACAGTAAGCGATAAGTACATCCTGTCTAATGCATAGACTATGGTCTATAGTCTATGGTCTATTGATTTTAAACTCTTAGCTAATTATTTGAAATAAAACATACAGTTTGCTCTTCTAAATGGAATGATATTAGAGTATTTTTTGAAATTGTATGAAAATGTTTCTAATTTACATATTACAGTGGAAACAAAGATTCTTTGGGTTTGCACTTACCCATTTGCAGTATCGACGATGCCTTCGTCTCTCCATTCAATTACTTTTCTTAGCGTATCAACTCGTTGTGGGTACTAAGCAACAAAATAAAAGATTGTGTTTTACTGCATGATATTCTTATTTTTTTAAAGAATTTAGCATGGAAATTCGTCCATGGCTATAATATAAAAGATTGCTTGAATGCCACCAGGATGAGATGGAAACTATCTGAGAACAGATCTTCTGTTGACATCAAGTTCTGAATTTATTATTCCATAAAAGTTTTAGCAAAACATTCCTGAAAATTCTTTTACCTGAGTCATATGCATTCTGCTATCCATGTTTCCATAGTAACACGCGGGCTGCATAGTTTCCTCTCTCCAACCTCCACGCCCGTCTCCTTGACTACCATGTGAGCTGCCTGGAGCTGCTAGGAGACCGTTTTGTTGCTGTTCCATGTATTCTGACACTTGATAGAGATTGGCTTGAATCTCGTCTTGATGATGTTGAGAGCTCGTCATTTTTCCTAGAAATAGTTGGTGTTAATTAAAATTGAAATTAGTCTATCATAAATAGATTTGAAATTATTTTTTTAAGATGAGTGAAATTCTAAGTACCTAAAACATTTTACACTAATATTCTTTATAAAAATGTAAAGTTTTGGTCGCTAAAATATTTATTACCATCCATTAAAGATTTTTGCGAAAGATATTTGATTAATGTTTTTATTTTTGAATATAAAAGGGGGTTTGGAAAAGTTTCCTAGAAAGAACTGTTCTGAACACGAAAGTTTTCTGAATCAAATGGTGGTTGAAATGCCAACTGAAATTCAAAATGTATCCAGAAACTACAGCGTATATGATTAGATGTGGGAACAAACAGCTTGCCTTTTGTGTAAGGTGATTTCTGTGTTCGACAACGATTTCTTTTCACAATGCATACGATGACAAATGTGAAGATCAAGGCGAACAACACTGCAACTACGCTGCCAATTGCGAAGGCCAGTGGAGCTTCTTCTGCAATTATAAATGTTTATTATATCAATGGCTTAGAGGAGTAATATATGAATAAAATGCTTCTAGTTTTCACTAAAAACAGAATCGATAGATGTAAACTGTCTGTCATAAAATTATACACTTTCATTATAAACTTTTATTTTAATGATATCTGATAAACAATTTATAGAGATAAGTAAACCTGTCTGTTTAAAGTGCATTTCAAACTTAACATTGACGTAAAGGATCTTTCTTATTTATGTTATTATAAACAAATTTCACAATGCCAACTATAGAAAATCTGACTATAAAATAATTATTGTAGTCGTAATTGCTATAAAAATTAGTATATGATACAATATGATTTTTATAAATAATCATTTGAAAATCAATCATTAGGTATCTTGCCTACCTGTTGGATAAAGAGTAATAATTTGCCAATCATGACCGTATCCATTGGTGACTGAACAATTATAAGATCCGTAATCCGAACTTCGGACGTCAGTAATATAAATCACACTTGTCACTCCCTCCAGATAATCTTCTTGATATAGATGATGCCTGTAAAATAAATATGGCGATATTATTGAAATTGTATTTTATTTCTACATGTAGATACTACTATTAGTAGTATAAATATTTTAGTTTCTTTATAACGCATAACATGTCTAAAATGTATATATTTATTAAACTGACGTGGGATCTGTTTTGAAGTCTCCCTCCAGTTTGACCCATTTAATGTCCTCCCTTCTTGGTTGGGGAATACTGCGGATAGAGCAAGGGATCTTTATTGAGCTACCGCGCCTGGAAATGATCTTTTTACCGCTTAGAATTGTGGGAGGACCTAAAAACAAAGGACAAACATTTTAACCATATGAGTAAGAATACCTTTCATTACTCTATGATGTTAACAACATTAATAACAATTGTCTATAGGTAATAAAATAATTCCAGATAAATTTGTTATTTTTCTATAATTTTTTCGTATAAGAGATTTGAAGATGCTTTATGCCAAAATGTTCTAGATGATACAGGTGACCAGTGGTTCAGGTGTACATAATATGTAATAAGTTTTTGTTTGGGCAATCAGGCAAATAAACTTTTGGTGATTAAGTGTCACATAGTATTTATGGCTCAAAAACCTTGAACTCTATGCCCTGATTTTGATTAAATTTTTGGTGATCATTTATTTTTTAATAACTCCAGAAATGTCATATTTCATCTATTAAGTTCTAAACTGCTATGTCAATGATTGTAGGTATTACATAACCGTTGTCAGTTGCTATAAGAAATGGAAAAATAGACACAATGTACAATTATTTCTTCAGATAATTAGCAGAAACACTTGAACAGCGGTGGTGTCCAGTCATGATTTGACCGATCAATATGTGGAAACAACCAAATCTGACACAGAACAGTGAGCAGAGCCAGCGGCAGCAATCCCAGTCAATAGGCAAAGGTGGCTGACCACATATGGCAATTCTACCACTTGTCAAATTATTGTACGTACGCGGGAACATATTTTGAAGTATGCAATTTTATTTTATTTTGTGCAGTGTTGATATTACAACATTTATTGAGACAAGGCCCAACGTATTATCATAAATAAATGTACAGCTTGTTATACGTATATTCAAAACATTGTTTAAACAATCGGTATTGGTAAAATTTTCTTTAAATGAAAATGCACAATAAAAATGAAATATCTGGCGCTTAATTTACATTAACATATCTTTTCTGAAAATGAATGATATGAAAATTATTTTTACTACATGTTCGTAAGTTTAGTCCTATCATGCATATTGTGCAGTAGTAGCTAATATGGAAATGACATTTATTTGGCATCAATATATTTACAAATTACTTAAATAAAGTTCATCATCTAAAGAACGAGACACATGTTCTGTAGGCGTCTCGTTATTGACAGCAATTTTGTTCCGATTCAATTCAATGTTGTAGCTAGTTTAAAAATTATAATTGTTAGACGTTGCACTATTTTGTCGTCCTTCACCCATTTATTTTATTTTATCCATTAAACTAAATGACTTGTTAAAGTAGAAAGTCAATTAATAATTACCTAGCTAAAATTAATTTATTAATCTATGTACTTTTTTAGCGTAAGTGATGCTTAAATTATTTGCAATAATTTTTGATATATTTTATCCTGGGTGCCTATCCTTACGTAACAACCTCTTCAAAGTTAAGAGTCATAGCTCTTCTGAACCTTTTTAAAGTTGATTTGGCTTACCCCAGGGATGCTCAGAAAAATGACAGTTAATTTGCTTACATTTTCCTTCCTGTTGTTATTCAGAAATTGCATTTTGGCATATAGAAACCTTAATAATATTGGTATCTTATAAAAGTTACATATCTACCCACATTATGATTAATATAACGGAATGAAGCTCCTAAAGCTATTTTAAACAAAGAACATTTCGAAATTATTTTTATTCGACAGAGCTAAAACTTTATGACTAATCACACAAACATGAAAGTATTGTCGATAAATTTTCTTTATTACTATTTACGTGGGTCTGTGATTATATATTTTGACCTTTTAAAATTAGAGATGCAAGTTCTAATTAAAGACAAAGGTTGCAATGCTAACTACTTTATGCTTTATTATGTGACGAATTATCACCAAAGCGATATATCTCCTCTAGATATAAACCATCGAAATCGAAACTTTGCTCAACCTCTCCCCTCTGTTTGTTGAGTCAACGTTATTCAAAGAAAATCATGGGGCTCTTTCCGGGCCTAATCATACAGCACAGAAAAAAGAAGCTGGTATGTTAGTGTATTATGTAGAATGTAACAAAAATGATACTGGTTGCTTTTAGAGATTATTTCCATTCAGCAACTCTTGCATCCATCCCTTACTTGATACAGAAAACATGTTCTTGACTCATTCTAATTACGTGCACCATTGGAGTTAAATGGCTAGAAGTAATAGTTTTATTTATTGCCTGCTTTTCTTATTGTCCATTGCTTCTTTAGGTAGGTACTAAATGTTAAAATATTGTCGAATATAATTGAAAAAATTGTTTCTATTTATACATAATCTCATTTTTGATTAAAAAAATACTTTAAATAAAAGCGAAATTATAAAAACCATGTTAAGCTGCCTGTGAATTAAATAACAAAAGTTTTAACTCAAGAATTTGAAGTCTTTTATTTATTTGTTAAGAAAATGTTAAACCCTTTTGAACTTTCTGTTTAAAGTTGTCAAAAAGAAGTATATGTTTGAAAATGATACATCACTTATTTAACAATTTATTTGTCAGAATTCATGAGACAGTATGACACCGAGGAGAGAAAATAAGCCAATTTAAAAAAACAAAATTAGTGGATGCTACGAGAGAAAGTGGATGATAGAAAATAAATTAATGACATGAGGGGTATCATATATTTTTAAAGAAAGTATATTCGGACGGTGTTATTAATTTTTTATGAAAACTTAAAATAATGACATGTAAAATTCGTTATAGACTTTCAATTTACACTAATTTACACATTTATAGAGATTATGTCTATATTGTACGTTGCTATAGCCATATAGGTTTGATATCTATTTGAATATCTATGGATACTATCGCTTGCTTTTTTTATTGGAACATCATTCCAATATCTTTATTTTAATAAAATAACATCAAACAGAAGAGAAAAAAATATATACAGAAAAAATATCGTTCAAGAATATATAAATGTCAGAAAATGGCACATCTCATACGGTCAGTTAAGTTTCTTCTGAAGCAAAAACAGAAAGATGCTGATCAAACCGATTTAATAGTCAGGTTGTTATTGATAGCCTTCATGGATATAACGAGAACAAATAATATTATCATACCAAAAGTAATAATATCCGAGTCTAAATTGTTCTTTTATGCATTTTTTATTGGCACAGTGTGAGGTAAAACCTAATGGAATAGACGAGACCACTGGCTGCCATCAATAGAATATCAAACTAGGCATCGAAATGCGTCGATGTGGAAATAATGCATCAAGTCGTCGCCATTCCACCAGGCAGGACAGAGTAGGTATTAGAAGCTGTCTTCTGTCTTGAAGAGTGGAATTAGATTATTTTTTGTGTTGTTGTTGTTGTTTGTAAACAATACATCAAATTGCTTTTTGTTTTGTTCTTTCTCGATGCTAATTAATCGATTAGGCGATCATTCTTTCCACAGTTTCTACTTTAATTTATCTAGAAAAGGCCACTGAGTGGTGGTATCGAATCCTGGTTGCCTCTTGTGGGATGTAAATAACAATAGGTGCGTAGCTAAAGGAAACTCCATGTATTGTTGCGTGATTAGGCTTAATAAAATTAATGCTGGTGGTGTTTTGTTCTTAATATTTTAATTCCCGGGAAAAAAGACAACATTTTGAGAGTAATAAACATGACTAAAACACTTCAAATTTGAATTTAATATCCCTTTAGAATTGTGTTCTTCATATAAAAAAAACAAAGACATACAGATCATTAAAATTTATAAAATCAATATTTTTATGACTAATAATTTAAGAATGGAAGGTAGCTAGTTTAATAAATTAGTTAAACCTTAAAATTATGTAATTTTCAATGTTGATTCTATATTTTCTTCCAGACTTATATTTAAGATATGATAGGGCCATCACTAGTATGAAGTTCACAGAAGACATGCGGGGAAGTTGTCAAAGAAAATTCATATTCCAATTTTACTTATACTTCTTCTCCATCCCTGCTAAATGCCTGCATCACTGTAACTTCAATGAACATATTGATTGTTATTTCTCGATTTTTATGAGACTATGTCGGACCATGGCATGCATTACAATTGGATTGTTTCAAGCCATAGAATGTACATTGATAACATTTTGCAATGATATATAAAAAAATATTATTTGCCAGTTGTTTTGTTATACTACTCTTATCTAGTTCAAATAGTATAAGTTTAAAAGTAAGAAATTAAGAACACTAAATCATCGATTTTTGACCTTACTATGTAGTTCAGACTGTTTAATCTAGACAGCAAAAAAACAACTTTAATTTTGATCTTGAATTCTGATCGTCGGAGCTCTTTAATTAATCTTAACAAGAAAGAGAATGTTTACAAATATCTTTATATGTATTTAGGGTATTCAGTGTCTTAGCAATGTTGAATGCAATACAACATGAAATAAACAGAGCTACAGCATGATTAATAATTAATTTAGTTATTGACTTTTATAGGACTTTTAATTCTAGGGAAAAAAACTCCGAAGAAATATTTACTGAAATATTTATACATAGTTTAATTACCAGTTGATCGATAAAACTGTTACACATTTCATGAATATACGTACATTTATCAAGATCATATTAGGTACACCGGCCATCGATCATAGAACATTGATTAAAAATTTTTAAATTGCATTTCCTAACTGATTAATAAAATAGCACGTTTAAATCTAAAAACAGTGCAAAAATCTGTTAACTAGGTTGATATTGACATTTCCCCCAGGTTTAGTAATTAATATGACATTGGCGACGCTATCATTACACAATCCATCAAATATTGCACCAATTAGCCATGTAGTATCATGGCCATACCTACTTAACATTAAAATTTCCGTTTCCTATGGCTACGTGGAGCGGCGTGGCGGTCTCTGTTGGATAATCACGCGAGTGACATTTGACATTATCGTAATGTCTTCTGACCAGTATCATCTGTGTCAGATTTCAAGTAGGAAGATTTGACAATACCTTGTTAACATGATGGATCAGTAGGATTAGTTTTTTTTCTTTGTAGTTAGATGCCTACAGACATTATTAGGTAGGTACCTCGTACTGCTATTATAGCGCTGCGTATTTACATAGCTATCCATGGTAGCACTGTACGTATTACTGAGTTCTCTCTTAAAAGAATATGAAATTGACAAATTATTGGATAGATTTTCAAACACATGTCGAATGATTTTCGATATCTTTAGTGAAAATTATCAGTTTTAAGAAATTCTAAATATTTTTCCAATAAAAATTGATCTTTGATGACATTTTTAAAAATATTTTATCAATTGATTATATTAAACCAATTAGAGGTAAAAAAAATTAATAAATTAATTAAACCAATTAGAGATTAAGCATTTCAATACTGCCACTAGGTAAATTATAATATGCTAAGACATATTTTTGAAAATTAAGTTTTAATCGCATTTCTTATTGGAGCTTTTCTAAACGATTTTTCTGATATATTGCTAGACATAATTTTACAAAAAAATTAGTTTTCACACAGCACATCTTAATCTTTGGAAAGTACATATAATTTTTTTGACATTCGGTTTTAGAAGATTCTTACCTGTGAAATCATCATCGATTAAAATTTGACTAGAATTTGCCAAAAAGAGATATGGCCTACATATTTGTTTCCAAAATTATTTTTTTATATACATATTATAGTGTGAAGAATCACAAATGCAAATTTTTGTCGATATTAGAAATGGACCTTACACCAAGTTTTCAGTGACTCTTAACCTTAATCGACATTTCCTGGCAAAGTTTATCAAGAGTGATAGGTCGAGGATGGGGTATTAGTTGCGATCCAGCACACATCAAATCTAGAGATGAAAATCTTTCTAGATTTTCAGGATATCCGGCTTTTTGCTTCACCAAAAGTCTTTCGCAAATATTTTAATGACGCGTGGTATATAAATGTATATTATTAATATATAGAATGTACCCAAGACTTTGTAATTAGTGCAATGGCAACAAATTCAAAAATCCGAAATTAAATTTAAAAATGAGAACAATTTTACCAAAGGTATTTAAAAATACGACAGCGAACCAACTTTTTAATTTTTTAAATAACAGTTCTGGAAAATGTCTGTAATTCTGGCTTGTCTAAATGAAACATTTGCAAAGTAAAATAATACCACACATATCTACCAGACGTAATTTATGACTGTAATCAACCGGGAAGAAACTGCAAAATGGATCAAAATTCCTTGATCCCAGGTCTTGTAATGTAACGGGGAGGGATAGTATACACCAGATAATTTTTTTTGATTTCGGGATGGATCTACCGATTTTGGATGAAATTTAGAATCGTTAGAAGATGAAGAGCTGTAGCAACTTTTGTTTAACATTTTAGGATGGTAGCCCCCTCCCCAAGATCACATGATCCCCTTTAAAAAAAACATGTAGCTACTTAATTTGGGCAAATTGCATATCTTGTATGAACATATTCTGGTTTCAAAAATAACAAAATTAGCTAATAGTTGGTTCCAAAATCTTCATCATTGTTCAACTTACTTTTTTGAACATGTTGATTTCTCGTTTAATGGACCTAAGAGCCATCTTTTAAAAGTTTTTGTCTTAAAAATTTTAACGAATATCATTATCATCATGATCAAGCTATGTTTCCCTCTGTGGACAGGGGTCTGCTTCGGAGACGAATTTTCACCATTTCTTGTGATCCAGGGCATCGAGATCTCGTAAGTGTTTCTTCTTCAGCACGTCAGCTTTGATACAATCTCTCCATTTCAATCTCTGTCTTCCTCTACTTCTAGTTCCAGTCGCCGGTAGGTTCATAGCCTTTTTGATATAATCGTTGCTTCTAAACACATGCCCTTACCATCTCAGCCTCATTCCAGTGGTTTTGTTCTGGATGCTGGTTAGCCCTAGTCTCACTCTGATGGTCTCACTGGGGTTCTCAACATGCGCATCTCCGTCTTTTCGAGTAGTATCAGCTCATTATTTCCGATTTACCACGTTTCTGCGCCATATAACAAAATTAGCCGTATGAACGTCCGATACAGTTTTGTTTATAGTTTCCTGCGTATTCTTTTATCACATTCTTTTATCCATTTTCTCCATGCTGATTTCACACGTAGCTTTACTGCTTTTATCGTAACCTCCAGATGCTGTTATTGTTGATTCCAGGTACTTAAATTCCTTGATTTGATTAAGACCGGTGCCATTTTTGTCTGTGATGTTAACGCCTTTGTGCCATGGCAATTGTTTTTCACATTTGTACAACAACCCCTGGTACCGGAGTTGTATGTAGAAAACGTTATCAATAGGAAAGGGAATCAATGTCAATTTGTTGTCTAGAAACACTGCGATCTAAACCTTTTATGGAATTAATACCTACATAGATGTATCCGGAAAGTGATAAATAAATTACCTGTCTAATGGATTTTCTTTAACGAAGACTTGCATATTATTTAGATATACGTATTAAGTTTAAAATGTATAATTGGAGGTTTATGATTAATGCATAGGCATGCATGGTTGTACCTACATTTTAAGGTCGAATAAACAGGTTTTTATTTAATGGGAGTATAAAGCGTTGTGACATCAATGGCGATTTATCTCATTAGATATATTATTGTTGGTTGTGTAAAGTCTTATTTAAAATATGCATATTTAATTTAACCCTATCTACATCGGGCTATTTAGCGCAGTCAAGTAAAAAGGAGCTGGGGACGGGGTGATTCGGCCCCCATATTAAATTATAAATTAGGATTGTACTATGATAAAAATTGGTATGTTCTATGAGATGATATTATGATTTAAATATTTAAAAAAAGATAAATAGTTCTAACAGGTTCCAACAAAAAAGTGAAAAATAGCTTTTTTACCATTTTTAAAATGTAATTCAAATATTTAGATAAATTAATTATTGTTAGGTAAATAATCAAGTTATATTATAGAACACAAGTAAATATAATGATGAAATGTGTAGATGATATCAATGTATTAAGAGTCCAAAAGATTGTATTTGGTGAAGGTAAAAAATGGTCAATAAATTGGGGGTGATCTTGTTAAGAGACCTATACCCTGTTGGGATAAATATGATAAACATCTTTTTAAAGGTGTTAAATATAAAATTAGGATTAGTCTTAAAATCGGAAGCTCACAAATGTTTTTAAAAAAGACAATGGTATCAAAAATAAAACAGGGGGTGAATGAGCCCATCCCCCCACTCAGTAAGGATAGAGTAAAATTTCTTTACTGAACTTTACATATCACGCTTTTCCCAATACCATACAGTCCATAAAATATCAGACAAGAACGAATATTTGATCTCAATGATTTGTCTTGTATCTTTTGAAATAAATTCGCATTTGTATTTGTATTCTTCTACTAGTGGGTGACATTGTGACTTCTAGTTTTAAGATTATGTAGTTCTTTGTGAGGATTTTTAATAAAAGGAAACGATCTGCATCCCACCCGTTTGAGAGATTCAAAACCTTACTTTGACCTTTGGTTGCAGTGACATTCAATCAGACAGATCCTGGGAGAATAAGGTGCATTACTGATAACTTGTAGTGGATATTTACCTGCTCGTCCAAGATACACCAATTTAGAGGCTTCTGGGAATCCCGGAGATTTGGCCACACAGGTGTACATGCCGAAGGTGTTCACATTTTTTATTTCAATTTGGTGCAGAGTGGAGGCTGCAATGAGCACTCTGCCCGCATTCTCGTCTGTGTTTCGGTACCAGCTGATTTTGGCTGGCGGATTGGCGTTGGCCAGGCACTCCAGTGTGATTGTCTCGTGGAGCGAGGCTGCGATGGTGGTTTGGGTGGCGTCCAGAATCACTGGGGCATCTAGAAGAAAGGAAAATACACTTTCTGCTGGAGAATGTCATATTGACATTACACAATACCCTGATCGATAAGAAAGGCTTAACTCTTCCTAAATAATGACGGCCATCCACTTATTTGCGAATGGAATCATATTTCTATTTTCTGTACCGAATTTACTTGTGGAGTTTTACAGTAAATGTTTTTTAGGTTTGACCCTCCCTAACGTCGCGTGACGGCCCTCTGAAAAATAAATAGGTTGGGCCAAAACAAAAGTTAAATATTTGGTGCAAAATTTGCCATTCCGAGCTAGCTTATCAGATTGGCCCTCCTGTTAATGAGAATTTGGGCATGGGATGATAAATAATATGCAAATTACAAAAATATTGAGAAAGAAAGCTCTTGTAACGGTTATTTGGATGGATATCTATAAGGACTTTATCCGATCCTCCTTCTTTCGCAGCAGCACGAATCAGTTTAAATAACCAGTTTTTTAGTCCTAATTTTGCATACCCAGGTACAAACGTTTGTATATTTTTTGTGGTCAATTTAAGTTTCTTTGTTATGCTATGCCACTTATATTTTTACCGTTAATGATGTGATTATTTTAGTGACAACTTATAGGCACTGGACACCATATTATTAATTAGAAAGGATTTTCTGATTTGATATTTGAATTTATATATAATAACTACATTTACATATTCATTCCTTAAGTTAGTTATTGTACGCATTCTGCCTTTGATTATCACTCCAAATTATGATTTAGGAAAAAGATTAAAACGGAAGGAAATGTTTAGAACTTATAACAAGACATTTCTGGCGTCTAGAATAATGTTGGACATAGAGGCCATAGAACTGTATTAAAGGTTAACATCAATGCATGCAAGAAGCCGATTCTTTTGTTGTTGTTTTAATAGATTTAGTTTTTTTGTTGGAGGTGACCAAAACTGCCTGTTCACAATCACTAATTAATTTGAGTTATTTTCTTAATGGTACCTATGTCACTAAAATGGTCCAAGTATATAGTAAATCACTATTATCTATATTTGGAATTTGATTTTTTCCCCTACACTCAAGCTGAAGCAGATACCGGTAATATTTATTATAAAAAATAGCATATTTATTTCAAAGCCGATTTTGCAGTAGTCCGGAACAGTACAGCATTAATACACAGACTATTTTCCACAATTAATTGTTATGTATCAGTTATTGTTTTCACAAAATCATCCTGGCTATTCTCACGTTTTTATTACATCATTCTTCTGCCATGAAAACTGTTGAGGTTCAGATCATTAGGTAAGCGATACATACATAACGTATGTGCATTCCTATTTGGGTCAGAAGTGACAGCCATTATAGCTAATTGTTTAATAACAATACAATCTACAACTGTATGCCAAACTAGCGGAAGTTACATACATTTTCTCAGCATTAATAGTATTTTGTACTCAGAGACATAATATGTATGTACCCGAAGACAAATCAGATTAGTTGTTGTTTTGATATTTAGTTGGTCACTAAACAACATTAGATACATTCATATTATAATTTTCAGTTTGGTTAAAAGGTAAATATCAAACTACCGTTCTTGAAAAAAGGCAACCTTAACGGTATCAACACAAGTTTATGAAGAAGTTTTGCTTATTGAATACATAAATGGAAATAATTTGTAGTTAGCTACGTAGTAAATAGCCCACGCACCACCATGGAATATTTGCGATGGCCATGTAACATTTCCTAACAGGTGATTTTCACTTGGAGTCAGAAATAGGGTTGCCCGTTTTGAACCAGATCATCATGCCCATATTCTGTGATCATGCCTGTCAGTACTAGTTTGGATCTAAACTTTAAGTTGTTTTCCGACAGAAATTAATTTTTAGGCAGGTTCCTCTGTCCACTATAGTTAGTATAGCTTGTTTTATTGCTGACAGGTTTGAAGTTGGGTGAATTTGTTCCAAACCAGATCAGTTTTATGAAATTTAGCTCAGTGGCTGCATGGGTCAGTGAAAGCTTTAAATAAATTAATAATTTGCTTTTGAAATAGCGGTTTGAACAATGATCTTTTATAGAATAGCTAATAGTTAAATATTGGACAAATAAATTTCAAATATGCAGGATTTGAATTGATAAAACAGTTTACTAATAATCTGAAATAAATCAGTTGTATTTGAATTTTCTATACGAAAAGATCAAGATGAATTATGTGTTATAATAATTGCAGAAACCTGTTATTGGTTTAGTAGCTATCACTGGGTTGGGGGGATAAGAGCGATGAAATTTTAACATTTTGAATGTAAAACAAAGTGGAGAATGTCATGTGTTCAAATAGTAGATGATAGTTCCCTGTTTCTAGGGATCGCTAGCACCACAATTCATATTAAATCTGATAATCTGATTATTTGTTTTCACCAAAAAGTAAAATATACATAGTTACATTCGGTTAGACTATAAAAATTTCAAGGGCAAGAGATCCTATTTTTAAACTATGTGCCAAAATCTTGTATGCATACGTGACATGTACCTCTTGAGGTCATTAACCTTTTAGGTGGAATATGTAAAATTGGTAGTTTAGGTGGAATCTGTAAAATTGGCAGTTTAGGTGGAATCTGTAAAATTGGTAGTTTAGGTGGAATCTGTAAAATTGGTAGTTTAGTTAAACAATGCTCAATAGACCAGGTTGGCACATAAATATGGAATGAACCTAGGCATGCCCACATCAATAGAAAGAACTAATATGAGGTGTGAGTAGCAAAACACCTATTTTCTTTGAAGTTTTGAGACAGTATATATTTACTATAAAGCAGCTTCAAGTTCATTTTATTTTTAAAGCTGCAAAATGTTTTACATGGTGCTAATTAATCCCAAAGATACATAGTTAAGAGTCGATTTTCTTCGTTTTGACTAATTCAGAGGCATATTGCACTTGAAATAATAACGAAAGTGTTTCTTATATTGTTTTGACTGTCACACATTGAAAAGACTGAAGTACTGACATTTTACATTTCCAAAATTTGATTACGTCCTCAAAAGCATTCTACATGTAAACTATCAATTTAGTAAATGCTACAATTGGTTTGATAAATTTTTGCATACTTTATTTGTAAACTAAAGTTAAATACCTTTCGTCTTTCTATTGGACGACGTTATTTGGTGACGTCACTGCTAACAGATTTTATGACTAATTTGTTCAACTATCTTCGCAGTCGATATAATACTGCACATGGAGAAAGAAATTTTACACCTCACCTTTCTTTGACGTTCAATTTCGACTTCAAATTAATTGAAAAAATATATACTATTTTATTTTGAAATTATTTCAACTATTTTTTGTTTCAAATTAATTGATGCTAACTCGTATAATTTTTCATGAGTTCATAGCATGCCTTTGTAAAAGAGGTACCCAATGAACGCATAATTATCTTACGTGCAATTTGTTACACACACTATATATACTTAATAACAACATTTTAAAAATTTGTTATTTAATTATTTCAATTTTCGCCTTCAATTAATCAACTACCAACAACAACGTTATCCTCTCCACAACCAAAGCGTCTAGCAATTTTTTCTAATAAAATAGGTATTCCTTCAAGAAGACGTCGACGGTAGTTTTGCTCACGTGCGTGTCACAACAAACTGAACTAATATTTACATTTTGTTGGCAAATATACATGTTGGTCAACCCTATCAGATCCGCGGTATCTCTATATAATGTTATTATGCATGCACTGCAATGCAAAGATAATAGGACGCTTTAAAACATTAACAAGGTGCGATCAGACACCCGGCAAATATTATAATTAATGACAAAAAAACAAAGACGACTAGACCCTAACAAAAATGTACAATATGCATATAAAGTCAGAAGTATGTTGATATTGATTCAGGTGTCCGTATTAGTGAAGGAGAAATCTATACATGTCTCTCTCTAGTACCTATAGTCAAAGACTTTTTGAATTTTATGCATAAATTTTCATTAAGAAATCGAAATATTTATAAACGATCAACACAATATCGCAATTCCCTACGTGATCTTTCTTGTGCTGCAATTTGCAGTTTGATGGCTTAATACAGATGTAATCCACTATTTACAAGGTTTCTTTTTGCTTAATTAGAATGGGCAAACTTTCCAACATAGATTCATTGATTAGTAGGTATAGAAAAAACATAAAAAAGTGGGATATCTAACTAGGGTACTTACTACTAAAATGTTAAATAGTGGATATCTAATATTTAAAAATTGATTTTCATATTATTAAATGTAGTGCTCATGTATTTTCATAGTTATCTACTGATAAGTCCATTTGAAAGGTAAATTCTATGATAAATTTTTTTAAATGTCATTTTAGTTAGCGTTATTACTATTAACAGGCTTGAACCTAAATACATATAACTGCTTTAAAATTTTCTATGGCTAATTTTCTATTGTTTTCACAAAAGAATTTTGGATACGACTTCTGTTATATAGAAGAATTATGGATGCGTCTTTTGTTGCATAACCAATTATGATTCTACTTTTTGTTGCTTAGACCAATTGAAGGAGTTAGTGCAAAAGAAAGTGTGAATTTAAATTTTTCTAATATCTAGGCATATTGAAGGACGTCCAATGCCTTAAAGAATCTGGACAACCCCTTATATTGAGTTGTCGAGCTTCTTTAATGCATAGGAAGTCCTTAAATATACTTAATAGATTTTTTTAAATGACTTATACTTTTCAATTATGATACAACTTTTGCCATTGACTTTAAAATTCTAGGTAGCTATTATGGTTGTTGGAATTAATAAAAAAATATACCTACTTTAATTGCAGAATATTTAGAAAGCTACTTGGGTCAGGACACTGTTGTTTTGCTATTATACTAGATCTATAGTATAACAATGTTATAAACTGGATTGGTGTAATGTGCAACATTTTATTGTGCTGTTGTGATTTGAATGGCACTTCCGATTAAAACACACGGGCTCTGATATTTAATTAGCTCTTTTATTGAAATGTATAAAAGAAACTGTTCATAATATTTTTAGTAAAATTTACTATGAAACCTTAAATAAATCTTAATTACCTTCTTACACAACCTGTTACATAATTCTCGACATTTGACGGTAAAAAATGTAATGTTAATTGCATAATAAATGATGTTGATGAATCACCTTTTTATATGCCAATACTGATTAATTATGTATAATTTTAAAGAGGAAAACGTAAAAATTTTAAAACCTGCTTATATTGAAAGGTAAAATATTTATCAGAAATTAAAGTTGTTAGTTTCTAAATCGTCAATATCTGACTTTAATAGCAATCTAGTCAGAGCTCTATTTATCAATGTAAACAGGATAGCTAACTAATTATTTAAAAAAATGTATCAACCATATTTTGCTCATTTTCTGTCAACTGTAAAATTTCAAGACCTATAAGACAAACAATTTAAAATAAATCTTAGTGCTATATTTCATGAAACCTCAATTAGTTGCATATGTAGTTTAAACACTTTTGTGATCTTTTCTAATTTGAAACGTAATAGATAGGTATCTCTATAGGCGCCATCTGTAATATTTGTAATTTTTGGTAAATAGGTATTAATATATTTTTGCCAAATTTTCAAAAAGTAGGTACTTTTAAAGTAGTGCCTATGTGTTTTATCTTCTAGTATTCGCTCCATACCCCCTTTGATTGAAGAATGATTTCATATTTACATTTATAACGCTTGTAGGTATAGTTTAATTAAATATAATGGGAGAATATCAGAAAGTTTATGTTTGTTCTTTTCTGTGGTAATTATAATTAAACTACAGTTGCCACTAGCATATTTCGTGATCAAACTATTTTGTTGCAGAAAAACGAAAACTTTTGAACTTATGAAACCATGTGTATTGTTGGATATGTGTTTTTTCGTCAGTTAGAACAATTTGTTAATAAACTTCTATTTTTGTTGTCATATTAAGAACCTATTAGCTTTCTTTTTTCTATTTTCAGTTTGCTAAATTGAATTTGATGAAAAAGAAAGCTTGTCTATTCTGGTTTTGGTCATTTTTGTATTTTTGTACTTGGACGATTTTTAAAAAATTGCGTCGTTCGTCACTGTAAATAAGTTGATTTTTCGTTTTGTAAGCTTTGAAATCAATAAAAAGCACTACTTATACAGTGGTCGTCCCTTGTCTTTGTAAAACGTTAGATCT
>JAUYWI010102071.1:0-11467 GCA_034780595.1 Parotoplana pacifica | reverse complement strand
GAGCCTCTCTTAGCTTCCACATCTGCAGCTTCGTTACCGTCAATCTCGCAGTGTGCTGGGATCCACTGCAGCTCCACGTTTCTTCCTTAGCTGTTAAGGGTTTCACAGGTATTGATAATCTGACTCACGTTCTCAATCTTCTGGAGAGAGGATTTACTGTCCGTAAGGACTCTGATGCGATTTCCAGACTTTTCCTTTTTTGCGTTGAGGATGGTCAGGAGGCCTCTTCTCAAAGCCATCGGCTCCGTTCTGCAGCTGGAGCAGTATTTCCCAGCCGGGATCGCTTCTCTGTCAATATCTCGACCATTTCTGTGACCTACTCTTGATGCCAATGGTCTTTTGTCACAATCCGTTTCTTTGTCGCAGTACAACTTGGCGGGTTGACCACAAGGGGTCCAGTTTTTTAGTCCAAAACGTATTGGGGCTTATTGCGGATAAATTGCTTCGGCGAGTTGCGTCCGAAGTAATTTACCTTCCGCCTCGTCTACTGACTAATTTTCGTCATGGAATCCAAATTGGTTGACATTTTCGTTGAGTTTAGTTTTTTAAAGTGGTGCAACGTTGAAATCTTCCGGAATGTCATTGTTTGCAAAGTGAAGAATAAGTTTGAGTTGGGGAAAAAAGTTTTTTAACAAGTTCCACACCAAAATCTTCCCCTTGGCTCCAATACAATCGTTCTCTTGGTAAAGTGTGATGTCCCGTGAAGAACATAACACCAAGGATTGTTTTGATGTCGGTAATATCCAGTTGTACTCTCTGTTTGTGTTTTTGAAATGCCTATCGAAAATTAGTTGAAGGACATCAAATATTTCGACTGGACTAAGATCTGATGGTAACTTTTCCTGCAAAATCATGTTAATCTCGGTGTAATCAAATGGCAATTTTTCAAAAGAACATTGTCTTCTTGCTGAATGATTTTTCCATGCTGAAAGCCGCTTCAATTTCTTCCTTTCAACCCCATATAACCCAGCAATATCACCCTGCAAATGTTGGTCACTAGTTTCTTCTTCTGCAATATCATCATTATTATTAAATAGACCTCTGGAGGTACTATAGTCATTCTGTTTATGTCAGAAGTTTTATTTATGAGTTCATTAGCCAACACCTTGGACGTCCTACTATTTCTAGAGGCCCAACAATTGCACCTTCAATATGAGGATTGTTATTTTTGACACAGCCCTGGAGCTGAAATATAAATCACAATGAGAAACTATTTGTCAATGCACAATTAATTTATATGATAAATGCGAAATCCATAACTATAACATAGATCCGCCTAGTGCAGACCTGACAATTAAGATGATTGGTAATTAGGTCTTGATTGCCAGTTAGCTAATTGCCAATTAAGTTATTTGTCAGCTCTGCACACTGGAGTTGGCTGTTAACATCTAACTTAATTACCAATCAGCTTAATTGTCAGGTCTGCACTAGGCCCTATATCTAAACTATTTAAAAGTATAGTAATTAATAAGGACTTTAATATAGACTAATTTGCTAATACGATATTTTTCTAATCTATGATTTTATCACCTTCAGAACAGCATGTTTAAATTTATTGATTTATCATCATCCAAAACTTATTTACATAATCCATTGGATTATAAGGTTTGTAATAAAGTTAATTAATTCTATTTCAGACATTTTGCTGTATAGCCTTTTATATTATCACTATCTTTGAATAGAATAAATTGTTGATTTAGATAGTTCATCTATGATTTCAAGAATATAGCAGGATAAGTTAATGATTACAGATTCTTATTCTATTGTTTAATTCTGTCATTAAATTTAATTATAGTTTAATTATCAATGTTAGCTTATACCTCTAATAGATATATATGTAGGAATATGCTTGTTTCTATTATGTGCTCAGTAAGTATTATATTTATTGACAGCTATAATAAAAAAAGAAAAAGCATTTTTGAGATAAAACAAATCCAAGATTATTATTGTATGCAAATAGTTTAAAAACTATCAATGGCCAGAGCTCCTTCATGGCATTTTAATATTGATTTTTAAATATTTGTTGTACAATGAAGAGGCAAAAATACCTAAATAATATAATAGACTATGAGTAACAAATTTTGTCAATTTATTTTCAAATGAGTACTGAATATCAAGACTATTGATGCTAAGTGCATGTGTACTTAACATAGGAATGCTGCATATGTAAGTTACTTTGGCTACAGTGACTAGATCTGATGATTTAATTCACATTTGGGTGACTACATAAGATATAGCCAATCATAATACCACAAATTTTCTTCAAGGACAAAACCTCAGCCATGTATGATCAGTATAATCAGTATGATCATGTATGATCAGTGAGTGAAGTTAGTCAGTCTACATGATGATGTTGGGCTTTCTTAGATGTTCAACTGTGACTTCTTGTGAAACTTCATGATATGGGCTTGGTAGATAAATTAACCATGTTAGCTCAGATGGAGAGTTTCTTCCAATGGGAGGACTGCCTTTTTGTCAGGCTGTCAAGCCTCCACAACTTCAGCAGCACTGGATCTGTCCAAGCTTCTATCACTACAGTGAAGAGAAGACTCTGTTCAGTTGGTCTCTATGGACAAGTTGCCATGAAGAAGCTACTCCTGACTGAAAAGCATTGTTAGAGTCATCTACAATGGACTTGGGAGCATCTAAACTGGACCTTGTTTGCTTCTCAGACAAGTCTCCTATCTACTATGTTGCTACAGCTCCTCAGAAGTACATGTATCATCAGCACATATGACATATGGTGCATGCAGCCAATGGCAAGCTTCAAGTGTGTGGGGCTTTCAAATTCCAAAAGACTCAATGCCACTTTCTACCAGGACAAGCTGCATGAGTATCTACTGCCACTAAAGCTCACTGAGAATGGGATGATATTCCAGCAGGACACTGCTTCATGCCACACCGACTGCATTCTTTGAGGAAAATAACATTGAGGTGAATACTTTGGCCAGCAGAGTCTTCAGATCTATCTGCAACAGCACCTGGATGAGGAGGAAATTCATTCCATTTATGGAAGGGCTGTCCAGGAGGAATAGAACATCATCAACAGTGTTGTCCAGTCAATGCCAAGGAAGAATGTGACTGGCTGTTGATGCTTGTGGAGGACAATCTTGGTACTGATGTGCTGGCAGGAGATGGTCTTCATTCCCACCTTACTTTCTTAAGAATGTCACCACTTGTAGAATGGTGCAGCTTTGCTCAGTAAAACTGTAAAAAAGAAGCTCAGATTCTTAAAAAAGTGGATAGAATAAATGTGGAACAACTATTTTTTTATCATGCCAACACAAAATATTTTATAACTATTTTTTTCTCTCAAACTTAAAAATGTTGTTTTTCAGAGGGAGTTTGCTATATCAGTGGTTAGGGCTTTATATATCAGAACAGGATTAGAAATTTAACAAAAATCACTTATTATATAGCCCAGGATCCTATGAGAGCAAGGCCCCAACAGTAGTTACATTTTAAATTCAGTACTTATAATAAAATGGAATACATTCCATTGTCTAAGCAATACCTAAATTGTCTTTCCTATATTAATTCCTATCAAAAACTGATTTGTTTGGTTTATACAATTTGCTTTTAATTCTGTTAATTTTTTAAAAGTAATTAAAATGATTGGCTAGTTCCTACATTTAGGGGAAATGGGTTTTGGTAAAAATAGTTTGTTATTTTTTATGTATTTTATATGCAAGTCTATTCCAGCTAATCAAAACAATTGGTCAATCAGAACAGAAAATAAATCCCCATTTTTCTCCTATATAGCTACAATATTAAAATAATATGGCTAATCAGATCTACTGTCTAATATGAATTATGAACAGATTTTGTTGAATGGTCCCTATTCATATAATGTATTTTACATTGTCTTATATGAACATGAGATATTTTCAAGCCAGACTTCTATGAAAAAATAATAGTTGACATTTTCAAAACAATGAAACTTTTGCATATTATTTGAGTATATACATATTTCTAATAAACTTGAGAAAAAATATACTTTGGCTAATTGGGAACAATTTTGTTACTTGTAACATCAACAGAAGTTTAGGCCACAGATGAATGAGATAGAAATTCAACACAGGAAGGACCCTTTGAGGTCCATTTGTGGCTGTAGGTACCACTAAGACAATAGGAGACACCCAGTTGCATTAGATACTAAATTTATTATCTAACCATTAAGATAGGAGGTCACTGTTGAGATATCTTTCCTATAGGGTGAATCTCACAGGCCCCGGGATTATTAAAGTACACAGGAACCTTTTATGGTTAGGTGATTTTGAAAAGGGGATATAAAATTAATTTACTAGATTCTAAAGTTATATTGGGTCGACATTGATAAGAAATTATCTGTATCTATCAACTAATCTTTATTTTGTCATCTACTATCAAAAATGGAGGAAGAAGTATGCAGGTAGTCAATGGTGGTAGGATATTCCAAACCATTCAATAGAGAAATCTGAAGAATAAATGTTAGTGGCTATATGCTAATTAATAGATATCAGTTCATGATTTCTGAGACTATTAATAGATGTCAGTTTAAAAGACTTATGATTTTATGGAATTCTGAAAGTGTATTTTTAATTGCCAATTACTGTTTATCTCAAAATGTATCTGTGAATATTTAGTGTTATTGTCGACCATAGACATTGTTTATTATTTTGAGATTTAAAAAAATCAATGCAAGACATTCAGTTGCTGCCCAAATCTTAGGCTTCTTATCTAAACTAAAGAAATTGAAATAATCACCTCAGCTTTATTTTAAAGTTAAATGTTACATCTATGTACATTTATTACAATGTTTTCTCTCTAAAATCTGCTGTCCACTGCATAGAAACTCACCAGTTGGTAAATTATATGTAGTTGTCTATGCCTCCTTCACAACAAGTAAATTCTGTATTTTTTTTCCAGGTCAACTTATAACACTTTGAAATTGTAGCTAAATCATAGCTTTTTTGGAAATGTATTTTTAACAATTTTCTAGACAAAAAATCTGAAATAAAAATTTAAGCATATACAACAATGATTAGATCAATTTTATAAATTTTATTCTAAATAAAGGTTCAGAAACAGAGGTCTTCCAAACTGCTTAATTCCCTATGGGAGTCAACACTTTCACAATTAATTTGACTATGTTGTATCATGTTTATATCATTTACTCTATTTTCTAGTATTATTTTTTGTATCATCAGTGATATATTAAAAGAAAATATGCTTACTTACTTGTTCTGAGCTAGCATATGTGTTAAGAGTAATAATAAAAAAACAGGTAAACTTTGATAAAAATATACTACTTATCTATATTACTCACAAATGATAGCCAGGACAGCTGTTTTAGCCTTGTTGGGCCTCATCAGCTAGGCATGATCACCACCTGAGTAATATAAACATTTTGTATATTTCATATCAAAGCATAAATATGCCCACTTCTGTGCTAGCATAGGTCACTAATTTAAAACTAAATTTATGTCAAAGTAAAATAATTTGATTTTTAGAATTGCAGTATGAATATTTTCAATTTCTAGATGGGCATGGCAAATCCTAAGCAGTTGACTGGTGGAATCCATATGCGAATCTTCAGTAGAGCTTATATTGTCTCAGATGAAACCAAGAAGAATCCAGTTGTGTTTGTCAGTGCTGATATGGCAATGATATCACAGATTGTGAAGACAAAGGTTAGATGATCTCTGTTTTTCTTGTAATGTTCCTTCAATGTTTTTCTTGTAAGTCTTTTTTCCTTGGGTACTTACTGTGATAACCTGTACCATTTCTTCTGCAATATTATCCACATTGAATTATTAACTCCATCCATTAATATTCTCTTCAAAGCATAATTCTTAAATATTATTAATTAGATCAAATTTTATTATTTGGACAAGTGCATGGTGATTCTGATAGAGTGGTTTCTCCAGGATATCAAGGAATGAATAAATCTAGTTGGGAACATTGTGTTTTGTTGTCTTAGTTGACCCCATACATACCAGGATATTTAACGACTTCAGGTATCAGAGAGGGGTCAATTCTACCCCCCTCCCCATGAAATTCTAATGTAAGATTCCACGATGCTGATTACAATTGGAATATTATCAGAGCTATAATATGCTCTACAAATGGTGTTATGATCTACTCGTTTTTGTAAAAATATATAAAAGTGCAACAAAAAGTGAAAGATTCGAGTTTTTACCATTTTTCAATTTTAATTAAAATAATTAGATAAATGAATAATCATAGGGCAACAAATGTATGTAAAACAAAAGTAGATACAACCATGAAATAGACGATATCAATGTACAAAATGAGGGCGGATGACTTTGTTAAGAAGAAGCCAATAGCAGGCCTCCTGTTGGGGTAAATATGATCAAAATGTTACTACAAGTTGTTAGACATAAAATTGGGAAAAGCCCTAGAATGTAAAGCTCACAAATGTTTTCAACAAACAATGGCATCAAGAATAAAACAAGGCGGACGATTCGCCCCCCCCGGTATTGGTAGGGGTAACTAACATATTTTTCCTGTGTTAACTCTGCAGGTTGCATCAGAATTGAAGGCTCTCTATGGTGGACTGTACAATGAAAAGAATGTTCTCCTCAGCTCCACACACACACATTCTGGTCCTGGTGGCTATCATCAGTACCTCCTCTTTGCTATAACGTCATTCGGCTTTGTCAAACAGAGTTTCGATGCCTCTGTGCAAGGAATTGTTGAGGTAAGCTTGATCCTGTTTGTCCCATGTAACAGTTTGTGTTGCTCGCATAGTTTGGATAAGATGAGGTAGCACTTTGTACAAAATATATTAAATAGTACGCGGTGGGTATTGCAAATCGGGGAAATACACAGGACATCATTTGGCGAATTTTCTTGGTAGACATTTCCTGGAAATTTATTTACAACTTACAAACAAATTGATGCAAATTAACATGACATTTCTAGCTTCAAAATGGCTTTCTTTTATAGGAATTCACTTTAAATTTCTTGTAATTTCTAACTGTCTTGTAAATACGTAACTACTACAATTTGCACTAAAGTTTTATACGTTTTCTGTAGATTACAAGTTATATCATTCTATGCAACAAAGTTGATTGTTTTTGTTTTTGTTTTGTTTATTATTACACAATTTATGAGTGACGTTGTCCTCCTTTTATAATTAAAAAGAAGTGTTGCAATTATAATGAGGATTACTAATAATTATATCAGATGAATTTGTGTCACCTCTAAGAAATTAAAAATGTTTGTTTCATTGCTAATTGATTGATTTGTAAATTGGCTAAAGTTGATTTAAATAATGTATTTTATTAATTCTTGTTTCATCTATTTTATCACATTTTGTTGATTGAAGGGACAAGAATTTCCTAATTTATTAGAAATTTGATTCGTAATAGTTGCTACAAAAATATACTATTTCTTCTGGTTTGATCGAAAGTTCATATTTAGTAGTTCTTCTGGAATTTTGATCAATGTGGGAGTGTTTGACACTATGTACTGTTGGCACTCAGCTACTCTTTGGAATAATATTTTTTTAAATTTTAACAGAAAACTTTCCCTTTCTAATGATCTATAATATTCTTTATCTAAATGCACTAATGATAGTATTTTGTTATGAATCATTTTGATACTGAAACTCGTTTATTTGTGTTTCTATATCTCATTTATTTTTTATCGATCTTTTAAATTCTGTTGTTGGTTACCATGCAGAATTCACACTGGGCATTCAAAGCATGTTACAAGAAATTGTCCGGCAGGATGACTCGGGAACTTGTCCATTTATCGATTTTGTTTGAAATCAAATCATTAACAAGACTTGAAAAGTTAACGTTACCCAATTTACTTCAAATGTAATGTTTAAGAAACTGACTCGATTTTATGGCTGATAATTTATTGATTCTTTTGTTAAATGTTTATTTCCCTAAATGGATAGTCTAGAAACATAAATTTTGCGTGTAACATCTGAGATTTATATTTTGTAAAGGCCTGGGCCGAGATCTTTTCTTCCACAACTAATCTAAATTCCCACCCCTCCTTAACTTTCATTCAGAGCATCAAGATGGCCCATCGCAACCTACGACCTGGCCGCATCCTCTTGGGTCAGGGGGACCTGTTCCACAGCAACATCAACAGAAGTCCCACGTCGTACTTGCTGAATCCGGCTAGCGAAAGAGCAAGGTGAGTGCAGCAGTATGGCGCGTCTTGAGAGCGGCTGAAGATAGTACAACTATGCGGACCATTGAGGGGGGTGGTTGCATTGTCGAGAGGTGCATAGACAACTTTGTCTGGTGGTGTTTTGTTAGAACTCTTGAACAATGTACTTCAAAAGAACTAAAGTGCTTTTGATGACGTCATAGATGTTTTCTATCTTGATTTACATTGTTTGGCATTTTGATCTAGATCTCTTTTAAGTACAGCGATTTCAAATAATATGTTCGTTTTCTTTATGTGGACGTTTGTTGAGTGGATAGCTATTTTGATTAGCTACACAGATAAAATAGATTAGAATTTCAGAAATTGGAAAAATGTTGAGAATTTTGATACTTGACTGTTTATTTTAGACATACGCATAGACATTTGCATAGGTTAAATTGTTGTACTAATTCTATGGACAAACAAATTTTTTTTGAATTGTTGTTGATCGAACCATAGTACTCTATGGTTCGATCAACAACAATAAAAAAATACAAACATTCAATTTCATCGTAGTTAATAAGGACCATAGAGTAATAAATATAAATGATTATTCTGTAAATCAAATATTCAACTTAGAGTAATAAATAGAAATGATTATTCTGTGAATCGAATATTCAATTTCATCGTACTTAGTCAGGACCATAGAGTAATAAATAGAAATGATTATTCTGTGAATCAAACATTCAACTTCATCGTACTTAGTCAGGACCATAGAGTAATAAATAGAAATGATTACTCTGTGAATCGAACATTCAATTTTATCGTACTTAGTCAGGACGTGCATGACCAATATGATGACTTATATTCCAAAGTGTTTGCGTTACGAGGATATTTCGAATTGACCTTTTGTCTAAATGTAAAATTGTTGGTTAAATAATTATGAATTTGTATGTCTCTTCATGAAAGAATGTCGGAAAACTGTTAAATAAAATTCATTGATGGAAGTTGATTGCCCTTGGAACAGAGAGAAAAACCAAAATTTGTTGACTGTTCATTTCATTGTCTCACTTTTTTTAAATTTAAAGGAAAATTGTAACTTTGTTCTGTTTTAGATACAAGGGCGATGTAGACACGGAGATGACATTGATTAAGTTTGTGTCGGATAAAAACGAGGAATTGGGGAGCGTGAACTGGTTTGCAGTGCACGGTACAAGCATGAACAACACGAATGTGCTGATCAGCGGTGACAACAAAGGCTATGCCAGTCAGCTGTTTGAAAGATACAAGAACGGAGTCTCGAACTTCACCAAGGTAACACCGGCAGCTGACCCATGCCCGTTGTCTAGGAGCTATATTGGTGCGGGAGCCAGAGGGGCAATGGCCCATTGGAATACTATTTTTTGTCATAAGTTGCACCGTGGGTACAAGAAAGCTCCGAGGCCACTCAATGAACACTATTGGTGCGAACAAGAAGCTTCGATTTATGACAAATTTCTACGACTGACTTCTGTTGCGAGGTCCTTCATTAACAGGAAGGATGTTTTTGTAAAATATATCGATTTATTTTTATTAAAATTATGATTAAATAAAATACTACTTTCAAGTAATATAACTTTAATAAAATATTTGTTTGTTTTACAAAAATATTCCCTGTCAACTTTGGACAACAGGAACAGAGGTCACTCGTATATATTTGGCGTACATGACAGCAGCTTGTTTTCACCAATATTTGTCAGCATTGGAGACATTGGGCCACCACTTGTGAGAGCCCAGGGCTTGCTTGTGCCCATTGAGCAAATCAATGTCTTGATGGTACCCATATTATGTATGTGCACAATAAGCCGCCAAACCTTTGCCTCTCGAAAGTTTGACTAAAGCCTTTCGGGCTCTCGGAATATATTTTAAAGTTTTTCTTCTGAAAATTGGATAGAACTTTTTATCTGGCCCCCAAGTTCGGATATCAACTTTTAATCAGCTGATTTAACAATTCCATCTCCTTAGAAATGAGATTTGTATAAGTCGCAGTGAAAGTTGTAGTTTTTAAAAAAGCACAATTTGAAACAATTTATGTGTAAGAATCGGAGACGCCTACAGTGTGGCTAAAAAGCTGGCGTGATAATAATTGATGCAATGCTTTGGTTGTACGTACGTGCTGCTAGAAGATGCCTCAGCATTACAATGTACAACTTTTATGTAGTTGCTGCTCCAGTTAAAGTCTACTAGTTTCTGAGAATATGCAAGTGCTCTGGCAAGTGAGTACATAGTCATCTCCTAGACAAACAGTTCAGTTGTCGATCTGTGTGTGACTAATTTTTCTCTAAAAGTATTTTATAATATTTTAGACTAAACTAGCAGAGATAGAGACGCTCCGGAAATTTTGCATAATTCATTTTGTTGTATACGTGCTGGAATACTCTATGCTTGTATAGATTCTGGAATACTCTATGCTTGTATACATGCTGTAATACTCTATGCTTGTATAGATTCTGGAATACTCTATGCTTGTATACATGCTGTAATACTCTATACTTGTATACATGCTGGAATACTCTATGCTTGTATGGATGCTGGAATACTCTATACTTGTATACATGCTGGAATACTCTGCTTGAATACATGCTGGAATACGCTATGCTTGTATAGATTCTGGAATACTCTATGCTTGTACACATGCTGGAATACTCTATGCTTGTATACATGCTGGATTACTCTATGCTTTTATGGATGCTGGAATACTCTATGCTTGTACACATGCTGGAATACTCTATGCTTGTACACGTGCTGGAATACTCTATGCTTGTACATGTGCTGGAATACTCTATGATTGTACAGATTCTGGAATACTCTATGCTTGTACACATGCTGGAATACTCTATGATTGTACACATGCTGGAATACTCTATGCTTGTACACATGCTGGAATACTCTATGCTTGTACACATTCTCTCAGGGTCCTTTTGTGGCAGCATTCGCTCAGACTAACGAAGGTGATGTCTCTCCCAACACATTTGGTCCTCACTGCCAGAATACGGGCAAGATATGTGATAAGCAGCACAGCACTTGCAATGGAAAGGTGGGTGAACTCTGTAGATCATCTAAGCCATTTGGCTGTCGTCTCAAAATGCTTCGGAATCAAAGTCTCATTGCAATTAGGACGTTTATTACCCTGTGCCAGTACAAAGTAACTTTTTTAATTGCCTATAAAATTGACAAATTTTATAAGAATCGGTTTCAAAAATATAAAAAATGCTCAATTAATTTTTATTCACCAGCAAAGCCTGGATAGCTCAGTGGGTAAGGCACTCGCCCAACACGCTGACGGTCCAGGTTCGAGCCTACCTACGACTGATGA
>JAUYWI010102060.1:0-11467 GCA_034780595.1 Parotoplana pacifica | reverse complement strand
TCTATACACAACGTGCAGACTCCCATGGGGACACTTTAATCATTTATCAGGCTGGTTGGAGAAGGTTATCTAGTCGCTGAGCACTTGCGGAACCCTGTGTTTACCAAGGATACTATTTTCAGAAGTAATCAGAACTTACAAAATAGTTACCATGTCAGATAATTTTAATATCTTAAATATAGAACTTGTAAGGTGTGACTGGCCAGTACTTACATTTTCCAGTAAAAGAGCCACTGATACATATGTAAACAATCGTTTATCAGGAATAAGTAAGTTGGTGTAATTTCTGAAACAACTTTTCAACTTCAGTTTTCGTTTTTTATCAAACCAGAACTCTCGAATCAAAAAAAGCTTCTTAACCCATTAACGCCCAGATTTTTGTGGAAGTAGAAAAAACAAATTAAATAGTGTATATACATGATATGCATGATAGATTTCGTGGTTAAAAATATAGAAATGTACATTGTTCACCACAACATATTACCAACGAGAAAAATAGTATAATTTAGAGGTTCTATGCATAAGATTAAAGTGTGTTAACTCAAACCTTAAAACTTGTGCAATCATTTTGAGTGTTAGCTCTCACTATATGAATGTTATTGTGTTTTTAGATCAATGAGATTTTAAAATATTAGAGCTAACAAAGTCAGAAATTACTTGTAAATGTTCAGTGTCAATAAATTTGCTTCTTAGTCCTCAAGAATCTGAACTTATGGTAATATTTTTCTGAGAAGTTAAATTCTAATATTTTAAAATATTAATTATCTAAAAACACAATAACATTCATCTATTAAGAGCTAACACTCATAAATTATTTCACCTATATATTTTAAGGTTCGAGCTAACACACTTTTTAATCCTTTTGGCTATTCTTTTGCAATAAATTCAAATGAATTTATGGTTGCTCTCCAAAAGTAGACATGTAATCAAATATCTTTAAAAAATATAGGAAGAATTTCTGGTTGCTGTGTCATGTTGGTGTCCCTAGCAACAGTTACGCAGTGGAAAATTGATTAGAAGAATGTTCATCTGTATGGTGACTAAGGTTTCACGTTGTCTATATAACAATAAAAGTATTGTTGTCATGGATGTATTTATAAAACGTCATTGTTGCTATGCAATATTGGCGTCCCTAGCTGCAGTTCCTAAGAAAAAAATTTAAAACATGTAATTTAAATATGGTGAATAACGACTTTACAATGGTCAAATATCTATAAGTTTGTAGAAATAGCGTTTGCTATGTCATATGGGTGACCTTAGCAACAGTTGCTAAGTGGAAAGTAGATTAGAAGAAAGCGCATATTATGTTGTCTAATACCCATAGAATACGCCATTGTTTCTATGCAATATCGACATCCCTAGCAGCAGTTACTATTAAAACAGTATAAATATTAAAAATATGTGGTAACTAAGGATTTACATGGTCAAATACCCATATACATATGTACCCGTATATTTAAAAAAGCTTGTTTCCATGTCATATTGGTGACCCTATCAACAGTTGCTAAGTGGAAAGTTGAGTACAAGAAAGATCGTACATGGCAACTAAGGTCAAATACACATAAAATCATGGCTATATGAGATAAATTTGTAAAACAAATCTTTGTTGCTATGCCATATTGGCTGGCGGCACTAGCAACCAACCGCACAAAAAATCTGTTTTCAGATTTTTACCCCTCGTTTCGAAATTAGTCTCGGTGCCAAATTTCAACTACTTGCCCGATTTCGACAAATGTTGACACACTTACCTACTTATATCATCAGAGACTGAACAAAAATGACTTAAATCTAAAGGAAGCGCTGGAAGATGCCCCATTTTACAACGATCCTATACCTAGAGCCCATAAGGCAAGGCTGAACTAAGGAGCTAAGAGTCAAATAATTATTATAATTTATCTATGGTCATAGCAAAGAATCAAATGTACTTTGTTTTATGTTAAAGTCATATTTTTACAAATTATTTGGTCAGATTACATCTGTATATTCATTTCCATAGTGTTAGAACTGTCGTCGAAGGCTTACAAGATTTTAATTGTTAATTTTGTATGATTGCGGCACTAAATATTTTATTCTATGAATATATTACATATTTCTTTTAAGGTAAATTGATTTCTAATATTTAATTCATATTTTAGAATGTTTGAAAATTTACACACAATTGTTGAGCAAATTAAACGAACTTATGTATAGATAATGGCAGTATATTTTCAAAGTTTATCGATTCTATCTAGTTTAACATTTATCAAATTGTAACAATGACGATTTTTTCCGATTTCCATTTTACTAGACGACATTGTTCTGTCAAATTAAACTGACTGGGCAATATGAAGAGTTACCTTCATCGATATGTAATAAAAGTACAAAAGTGACAAAAGTTTTTAGGCAGGATAATTAGCAAATAATGTATTCACAATCTACTACGTACTGGCAACTGGAAAATCAATCGTTCTACATTTGCTAGCAGGAAGACTGACTCTGTCAAATCTTCCAAGGTTTCATATCTCTCTAATGTGCTTAGAAGAGGCTCTTGAGAAGAATAAACAAACACACAACTCACACTTGACAAATTTTAGGTCTCTCTATGTGTACATATTTCTGCACCAAATGTTTATCGCTAGCACAGAAGTTATAAATGAACTTTTTGAGAGAGAGAGAAATCAACTGTTTAGAAAGTAAAACTTTTTTTTAACTAAAACATAGAAATAAGAAGAATTCATTATTGACAATCGGTAGTAATTTTCTTAAATAAGTTACCAAAAAAACCGATAGACACATGAAGCACATATTAAATCTGTACGATTAATTATTGTGTTTCATGTTTGCACGCCTTGAAAAATGTTTCTGTAATCCAGATTGCCTTATTTTATGAGTAAATAATGGACCAAAAAAGAACAAATATTGGACCTACATATGACTAACAGCAGAAACTAAAAGGAAACATAAACAATTAAGCATAACTTTCACTTTAAAAAAGAAAATCAATACAAATAAATGGATTAATTAAAACAATAAATTTCACTCACCATTTCGATGGCACTAATTGAACTGATTGTGTGAATGTAGATGCTGATATTCACTTTGGTAGCAGCTCCTAAAATTATTGAAAAAAGTTGTGTGTTTTGTTTAATTTGGGTCATTATAGCTTTAGTGCACTTGTAACATCACACTATGGAAAACATCTAAACGCTACAATTGACACCGAAGAGATGCTAATGTTATAAAAACAGCAATAACAATTCTGAAACATTCGACAACCAAATTATTGCTGATAAGTAGGATTTTCTAGGACCCTTATTTGATAAACAGAAAAATAGATTAGAAAATAGAGCTTTAAAACTGCAGTTTTTTAAAGATGTCTATTTATGAAAATCAAAGATGAAATAATTTGATAACTTTTGGGTTTACGAAATGCCAGATTTTGTGTTCGTTGACTTTCATAGCTCTTGGATCATTTTATTAAGTGATCCCCTCTTTGACTGGATTTTCCAGCTTTGAAGACAACAAACTGAAATTTTATTTTATTGAAAAATGCCAATTTGAAAGTTGTTGGTATTTATTAATTTGACACAAATATGTATGTATATGGATCTGAGTTGTTGATTCAGTTCCCAGTTGCGTTGATCTCGTGAAAAACAAAACCCCTCGGAGTTAAACAATACAGAAGATCTGTCATGTAAATTCGATAGCTTCACTGTAGTACAATTGAATTTAGCTAATTAGATAATTGGCAATAATGTTAAACTAAAAAATGAATACTGTCGTTAGAGGCAGTTTGAGTTTTATGAAATAATTATCTACAGACAACTTAATGTTAAAAATATTTAATGTTCTGTTACTAACCAGTGTGCATGGAAGGTGGAATATCTTTCTCGTAGCCTTCGAACAACCGCTTGATGAATTGCTGCACCGTTTCATTGTGGATTCCAATCCGATATGCACATTTTGCTGCCCTACAATGGAAACGTTTATGAAGGAAAGACATTATCTCAATGACCGCCATCTGAAGGCAAATTTATCCTGCCCAAGAAAACCACTGTTTGGAAAATGGTGTTCAGAAATTGAATCCCATGCCATCTCCTAAGGCTCCATTGTTTGCGAACCGGTCGTGAATGTGTCAACTGGCTCCAACATTTGCCTACTTACATAATTATTGAGATATTTAAGTCACATTTTCAAACCTCTAAAGTAATCCAGACACTTACCTCGGACATGTGCAAACCTCCAGACACTTACCTCGGACATGTGCAAACCACAAATATGCATGTCAGACACTTACCTCGGACATGTGCAAACCACAAATATGCATGTCAGAATCAAGTAGACCGTACCAGAACTCATTGACTGAAATAATGAAATGAAAATGTCAAAAATCAATAATTAATCTGCCTTTATACTGACTCGTATTAGCTGATTTTGATTTCATAATTTTGAATCATACAGAAGTACGTAATATGATAGGCATTGAAAATAAGGTTAACTATTTGTTAAAGTCTAGGGAACATTGTTTTTTTATTTATTTTAAATTTGAGATTACCACAAAACTGACCAGCTCAGATAAAATCACTTTAGAATATACAAAAAAACATAACGTGGACTAGTAGTTTTGTGTTCCACACCAATTGTTGCTAAATTTGTAAACGTTTCATCTTTATATTTCCTGAGGGGACTTTTAGGCAAACTGCGCATACACAACAGAAAGTTCAGTGAAAATTAAATTAGAAAAATAGATAACCCAATTTATCTCGACTCCTTTGTAATGCCTTGTTTTCAATCATTTATTTAGCAATAACCTTTTGTTTACATCGTTATCTCATTAATGGATTAATACTTTCTTCAACAATAAAATTATTTAAGCCACAGCTAAATTATTAAATTAATATATAAACTTAGCAAACTAAATGCTATTTTATAATTAAATATAATTTGTTTTACTGCAAAGAACATCCATATGCAATATGAAAGTTCATTTATTAATAAATTATAAAATAAATATAAGAATTTTGGTTTAGACCACTAACTAATATTTACTTTAAAATAATATTTGGTTATTTTTTATAATTATAATTTATGTATTAAAAAAACCCATTGATTTGATTGTGTAGCTAACCAAACTTTCATCTAATTCTTGCGTTAATACTTTATTCAAATATAAACAAACTTATTTGAGCCACACCTAATTTATTAAGTTAATATAAAGCTTGGCAAACTTTGTAATTAATGTAATTCATACTCTTTTAAACATAATTCAATTTATCAGTTGTAATAAAATATTATTATTTTATTATATGATAATGAATTTTTATTATTTTGTTAGCGCTAAATTCAAAATGATCTTTCTTTTTTTCTTACTATCTAAACCTAAACGTTGTAAGGATTATTAGGACATAACACAAAACAAATTATGAACTTTTGCCCACGTCGGTCAAAATTTTACACATTAGCGCTTTTAACGTAATGCACAATTGTTTCTATGAACGAGTATGGCCGTTTTCTGTTATCGCATTTATGGCAAACGAGCTTTCTGTCATCCTTAAGCCCGCGCTTATTTCTGGCCCCATGTTATTTGCTTTTGTTCCTGGCGGTAGCTAGCTTCAGGTGTAACAAACAGCGCTCCAAGGCAAACCCACCCTCCGTCCTGTGCCTCTTGAGGTCACTCAAAGTATTTTCCAATGCCAAAAATTGTGTTCTAGAAATTGTTTCAATTGTTTCACGACTGCCCTCTTTTCACCACAAATTCGTACCAGCTGATAATGAATGTATACCATATTGGTGCTTCATCAAATTTCAATTTTGTATAAAACGTATGTTTTCTTTTGAAATTCCCATAATGAAAACGATAAATGCGTGGGAAATAATTAATAATTTTGAATAATTGCAGAGCATAGGTTTTAGATAACTGCTGTAAATCCAAAATGTGTGATATCTACTCATCAATTAAATCATGAATAGAGATCACCTGTAGCTAACAATTAAAAGCAATAAACATCAATATACTAGTCAATACTCAAAATCTAATACAGGACTTTCATACTTTTGGGACACCCCTCGTACTACTGACTTCTGACCCAAATATGTGGGTCTGCCTTAGACTTTATCACGATTTCAAATAATATCATAGACTTATCTAACGATTATCTATAATGTGTAGAAAATTGTGTATATACGACTATTTTCGAATTTAAAAAATCAATATTTTGGACTAACGTGTATGATGGTCTTAATAAATTAGCAATGACCAAGCAAATGTTCTCTACCACTGATTGTAGTCGAAACCGGTCTTATAATATGGTATCAGTTGTGGGAACACCAATTCAAGCAAACTAATTTGTAGTTTTACTATTCCAAATATAGGATGATCTCTATGGATTTTGTTGGGCCTAATAATAGTTAAATAAATGAATAAAAATTTAGATTATTTTAGGGATCCGGGAGGATATGTGATTACAGTATTGACAAAATATGGTCAATCGGACAAAGTTCAATCTTTTTTTGGCGAAAAGATAATCGTGTGAAAGCCCTTTTGATTGAAGCAAAATTTAATGGCAAGCAAAGAAGACAAATAAAGACGTTTTAGAATGAATGAAAGAACCTACTAAATACAATTTCCAGCGTAAGAAAAAGTGGATAGGTCATTGAAGGCAGACTTCTAGGGAAAAGAAACCAAGGAAAACCATATAAACGAATCATGTAAGAGTGTCCTATTCCGATCTTTAGGAATCGGTACGTAATAGAGAACAGTAGTAGAGACAGGGCCAAATCCATAGATACAATTTGAAAAAGAATAATACAGGAGGATGTCCACAAAATTACTGCCGTTCAAATCTATCTGAATATCTCGTCTTGCTTTTTGTCTGAATTGTACATAAATATCTTATAATCTCTATTACAATTTGAATAGAGACCTTTTGACTGTATTTCAACATGTTCAATATTTGTATGCAGAACTGGTTTTATATATAAAGAAATTTAAACTTTGAACAGTTGTAACTTCATGGACATACTCAAATTTGCTGAAACTTTCTTAAATAATAAATAGCCTATGTAATGCTTAAATTGTGGGTCCAAATCCTCTCTAAGAAACGTCTTTATTGTTGAATTGGTTCAATTATACAAATCAGCGGTTACGTTATCTTATTAGACCTGACCCAAGCGTAAATCCGTAGTATTATATTAATTTGTATTTAAGCAACATTTTATGGAGGTATATTTTTGCATTGAGGACCTCCAAAAAATTAAATCTATTCATAAACATCAATCGTAGTAGGACATCCATTTGTATTCTAGTTTCTGGGTATTCCCCATCATAAGTACAGAGAGATTCAAACCCGGGACGTTTTGGCCAGTGTTCTCCAGATTTGCAGATTTGACACTTAGTTCTCTGTCAATTCAGCCTTGATGAGCTCGTGGTCCAACGGTCAGAAGGTTCCGGGTTCAAATCCTGATGAGGGGCCAATACTCCGACACTTGTATACAGATGGATGTCCTTCTAATATTGATGTTTATGAATTATATTTAATTTTTGTAATTTCTTTCGTGTGTTGTTTGGAGGTTCTCAATTGAATATAGCAGAGTTCTATAGTGGTGTAGCTTACAATATAGAAATTATCGAATATTTAACCTTGTAGTAATAGCTTCGTGTTCACTCTATGATCATGTTTGAAGCTCCATCCAAGGATAGGTAGGCTCAGCGGTATAGAAACCGTATAACTGGGATCATTATATTGATAAATAAATTTTTAACCACACGACAAATTCATAGTCGTCAACAATGACAGCTCTAATGCATCTATTACTTACCTACAAAAACTGGAAGTAGACCTAGGGGAAAGAAGAGCGTGATAATATGATTTTGCATTGTTTATTCAAGTGAAAAGTTCATGAAACTACTGATTTAAAACCAATTTTGGGAGGCTGTAGGTACCTAGCTCCACCTAATCAAAATAATGGGTAGAAGATACCTGCTGGGGAATGCGGATGATGATACAGCAACCATTTTGTACAAAGGAGAATTTGCATCATTCAGTTTTATAAATATGCAGTACGAGTTCGTAGTTTTTGTATTGCAGCTTACTTTGCTAATCAGACTGATGATAAGGGTGGTTAGATAAAGTTGTAAAAAACTGTACACGAGTAGTAATTTCAACAGAATAACAATTAAGCAAAATGGAATTGCTTTTCATTTCTTTTAAATTTGTTAAATGAAATTTTGAAAAATTGCGATTCAAGAACAATTGAAACATTCTAATAAAATCCAAAACTAATTAGCTTAAGACTATAATCAGGTAATTGATATAGACTATCTACGATATATAATTCATACAGAAATTCATAAATTTCAGACGTATTTTATTGTGATAAAATATTTAAACTTGTTCTTTTTGCAAACCAAGTTGGTATCTTATAATTGTTCTGTGACCAAAATTATATAGGTCAAACTTAAATAGTGTATTTTGACACTATCAAGGTCAAGTGACATAATATTGTCCAATGAAAAGTTCAAATATTGCATGAACACAATCAGCAAATTATATTTTGATCGTTTTTTCTTTACTTAATCCGTTGTCTTCCTTTAGCCAAATGATTTCTGTATAGAATTAGAAGGATATCAAATAGATTTCTATAATTAGATCTTTGGAAATATTCTGCTTTATTTATTTATCTATTTGTTGTATTTTTGACGCAAACAAAACTAAGATAGGTAATTAATAAAACTTTCAAATAGGAATGATTTCTCGGACACACCCGGTAGGTAAATCGTTGTAAAAGAGAATTGTGATTTACAAAATGATGATTATTACCAAACCTAAAAATATACCTAAAAATACCTAAACATACCTAAAAATATATATTTATTGAAATAACCTTTGTGTGTTAAAAAGATGGTGTATTTAGTGTTATTGGGGGGGGGGGGGGAACCAGAACAAAACTTTGAATCATCGACCGACCAACTGCACAATGAATTAACATTAGCCAGAGAGTTCTATGTCTATGACAATGTGGCAACAATGTATCGATTCTAATGAAGAATAAGCCATTTAATCGCCGCACAAAGCCAACCCATGTATTAATTTCTTTATTTAGTTAAATTTGAATAGACTGACTGATATTACAAATCAATTCAGTTTTCGCTCCCTAGCTGTGGTAGGTAGGTAAGTATCCCAAAGCCACATATTCGAATGTATTCATCACAACCCTGACTAATTGTCTTCTTTGTTTTTTTCAAAAATCAGTAGATTATCCATTAGTTAATTAACAAAAGAATTTGCAAAAGAACTAGTTTACCCTCCGGCGCTTGTGTAATTCTATTTTCTTATCAAAACAAATTACTCAAACTGCGAAACATATTTCGGTTGACATAATAAAATATTTGAGTAGTTTTTGCTTTTCAGTCTGAAAATTTATTTGCTTCTGAACATTTTAACAGCTGCCCCCCCTCCCAAGAAAATATAATAGTTGCATCACCTAATAATTAAAGTCCAAACAAATTTAAACTCAGTTCCTAAGTAGAACACAATAAAGTCTTCCATTAGGATTTTAACTACATAATTTGTTATATTATATGTGGCGCTAATTGCTTCAGCAATGTTGGTCAGACTATATACTTATGTCTATCTATCTATAGTGAGCTTTACCGAACATCGCTAATCTGCTCTTTGATAATTTGATGTTGGTCCCAAAGGAATGCAGTTACTATATTAATTTAATGAGAATCTATTGATTATTTGGCTTTAATGACTTCAAAAACATAGACAACTTTGTATTTTTACATTTAAAAACAAATGGAAGCGCCATACCCACAGAGGGGTAAATAATATAGTACATACCAAGTCAAAATTCAATTAGAAGATCGAGCTCTCTCACGCACCTAAACCTGACTGGCAGACTATATCGGAATGTGTTATGAGCATGTGAGTTCATTATTATGCACTCCCGTAAATGATTCAAATAAGAAATTTCTTAATTTTTCGGTTACTTTACCAGAGCACTTCAATGATGTCAGAAAGTAACTTTTGTAATTTAATTTAAATGGACGTTTAAAAAAGAAAGGAAATTCATATTTCCTTTTTAAGATATTAGACTTAATTCTTCAGTGAAATTAAAGTTTTTACCAAGATAGAAGAATCAGTTTTAATTACAAAAAAAGGAGAACAACTCCTTTGTAACGCCTACCCACAAATCTTCCTATGCCTAGTTTTAATTTTTAAAGAACGATGTATTAAATAAGGATTTCAAATGGGAGAAACAATAACTAATTAAAGCATTTGGTTGACCATGTTCTGTATATGAAGGCCAAATATTTACATAATTCTAACTAACTTAACTCAAATATTCACCATTGAAATTATTGGTTGTTTTTTCTGCACCCACAAATTTTATCACTTTCAGTTGAATATTCTTTGTACAAATTTCATTTATTATCTTCTTTATCAGCAGTATCTAAACATATATATAAATAGTAGGTATTCTATGTTATTTGAATTATTTCTAGACCCAAATGGTAATAGTAATAGCAACTATTCTTCTCTAACTCTTTCCAGCGTCTGAGTATTTATAATTTACAAAAGAATAGTTAGTGAAAAACGACAGACGTATAGCCACTTTAACAGCAACTATATATAGACATAACATCGATACAATAAAGATGATGGTTATCTAAAGCTGATAGATATGTATGTTTTTCTTCTTCTGGGGGGTGGGGGGTTCGCGCCAGTCACAGCGACAAGAACACTTAAATCTGTGACCCAGGAAACTGTGTGTGAATTTTGCAAGCGACACATGGTGTAGTCAGTTCCTATTGGACACCACAAGGGGCACACACATTGACCAACAATGACAACCTGCTTCACGGTCCTTGGGCTAAGACCGTCTTTTATGGAACCTAAATCATATGGACAGTTATGTCTCCACTAATATGCAGTCAGCTAGACGAAACAGTAGTTTTGCTAATGGCAACAATTTTCGTGAATTTGTTGCTCATTTTCGTAGCATATTGACGGTTGAATAGCTGGATAGAGAGTTTATTTAGATACAAGAACATCATTTCCAAGAAGTAATAGATGAACAGGGTAATTATCTTAAATAAACAATTTCCTGTTCAACAAATTCCTTTTTGTAAATGACTACATATATTTAGATTTCATTAAATAGTTCTTGTACCAATGATAACATATTTCATTAATTGCTTTATATGGACAGCAATTTATTGACAGCTCTTTTATTCGTGTGATTCAAACAAATTAGGTAAATTTGTATCTTCTTACCAAATCATATATTCCAAGGATACTTTGATAACAAATTTAGTACATAAAAACGATCAGAAAAATATGGAAATATAAACATCGTGATTTTATAATTAGGTAGGTAGCTTAATATGTAGACTTAGCTATCTTGTTCTCTATCTTGAGGCAGGTTTATGTCTATGAATTCCACTTTCTATCAATCTATCTTGTTCTCTGCCTTGTGGATT
>JAUYWI010102049.1:0-11468 GCA_034780595.1 Parotoplana pacifica | reverse complement strand
TTGTATTCATATGACTAAAGCGATAACAAATATGCTACATTTTAGACAAGCGTTCCAATTTGCCCCACTCTCCCCTACATTTATACGGAATTTTGAAAAAATATTAATTTTTGTCCAAATGGTGCAACCTTAGAGTCAAGCAAAAATTTTATTTTAAGTTTTTTACTTTTCAAAAAAGTCCATCTTAAAAGGAAATTTACACGTATTATGTTATAAAAAGTCTTTAATTTTCAACAATAATACAGGTCTTTGAAGATATTGATTTATTATGTCAACAGGGTGCAAGCTAAGAACCTAACAAAAACTGTTTTATTTTTGCGATAAAAAAGTTTCAATAAATAGATTTTTTTTAAATTAAATAAAGAGATGCATTAACCTTTCCTTAGTGACCGGAGAAAATCTCATTAAAAATAATGCTTCAAAGATTTCCAAATATGAAAGCGCTATATATTTAGATTAGAATAATTGACATTTTAATTTCCTAATAAAATATGAATAGTAAACTGGAATGCCATAGGTATTTTGTACATCTCTTCTTTATTTTATATGTTATACGTGTGTCAAGTATAAAATGGTAGCTTTATCTAAAATCATAATTTGGGATCCACTGATTTCGAGAATGGAGCCAGCTGATTGCATTAAAAATCAACTTTTCTGAAATTCAATTTTAGAGCAGGGAATCATTTCAAAACCACTAGAAATGATTTAGAAACTATTAAAAACTATTTTAAATCAAACGGATAAGAAATTCACTTTTTAAAACATTCATTTTTATGGATCTGCCCTAATATGGTGGACCTCATAGACCAGCAAACACAATTGTGAAGTTTCCAATTTTCTAATACTTTATTTCTAATTCCTTTCTAATTCTAAATCTGTATGATATCAATCGCATATACTAAAATAAGTGGCTATCAGCGACAGATTAATAATTTCCCCTGTTGAGTTAATCAATAACTAAAGCTGTAGCTTAAATTCGGGCACACAATGCTCTATAGTTCATGGAGTGTAAATAAATATTGCTAGCATGGACTATAAGTCCACGATGAAGTATCAAATTAAAATGTCGCAGGAATTGTTGGCCCAGTCCTGTATATCACTCTGTAGATTTTGATTTTTGTAGTGTAGTAACTACAAAGCATTGTGAACTGAAGAGTAGGTTTTAAGCTTCAGCGTCAAATTCGTTTGCTGACGTGCAGATTAAGATTATATTAAGAAAAAATTAAGCTTCTGTGAATGCCGATTCAAATCACTAATCTGTGATTTTTACTATATGTACAATAATCAAATTAGGTATAAATAAAAAACATACTGGCGGAAAGACGCATCTCAAATCCTGCTGCCGCAGAAGAAGCGTCCGTTGTAAAAGTAATAGTTGTCAGTCCAGGAGTGAGTGTGATCTGTGAAGGTTTCGATGGATAATCAGTTCCAGCTATAAATAGAAAATGGTGCGAAAGTCATGTAGACAGTCTATATAAAACTAGATGCTTGAGTTCTGGCTGTAGTTGTACAACCTTAGTGATCAAGTTTCAAAGGTGGATAAATTGTCCCATCCCAAAGCGATGAAGCAAACTTTCAGAACCTTTATGTAAAGACATTTCATAATAAACTTTAGAAATTTATGTAACTGTTGATACACTTACCAATTCTTAGACTATCACTGGCATGAAGAGAATAAGTTCCATAAAAATTTATATACCCAACAAAACCATTCAGGACAGTTATCGAATAAGTACAAGACAAATCCGGTGGATATGGAGAAGGATAGTTCGCTGATTTTATCGTCAAAACTGTTGGAGTTAACGTCTCTGCTTTATTGCATGCTGACGAAATAAAAATAATAATTGATTTTTGAAAATGCAAAAAAAGACGGGAGAATAATAACAGGTGATAATCCAGAATGTAAATTGTATTCCATATACATCTACAACAAACAGAGCTGAAAATAAAACATTCATTAAGCTTTTTATTTACCGGTGTGCCCTTGTCTACCTGCTTTTGTTAACCGTTCTTTGTGGATGCCTTCGTTTTCTTTTCTTTCTTGAAGTTCCAGACCATTTTTGGTAACTCAGGTCAACAACAGGTCACATAAGAGTCAGAAAGATATGAGATTCTTAAATATTATCATTATTCCCAAATTATGATGCTAACCAAACTTCATAAAATAAGTTAGATAAAGTTGATAGAAAAAAATTATATTTTTGATGTTATGCCTAAATATGAACCAATTTGGTTGAGATAAATGCAATTGGGCTTTCTAAATTTTGCTTAATTTATATTTTTATCATTAAACTGTTATCGGTACCTCAAAATCATTTGTTTGTAAATTTTGAAACCTCAGAAACTTGTACCAACTTACAATATTCAAAAAATGTTCAGTTTTTGTTCACATACTATTTACACTGACCTCAAAGTTCCTTTTGGTAACATGTAGGTTTAAATTAATATGACAAATAAAATGTTCACTACAGCAAACTAATATTTTATAAATTGTTGCCAACTTACTTGAGGTTAATCTGGCTTGGAATCCAACAGCGTGAAATGAAGCATCGGATGTGAAGACAACTGTATTTCTACCACCTGTAAGCGTCTTGGTGTTTGCGTTGGTTATAGCGGTTCCATCTAAAACAATATGGGTACTGATATTTTACATATTTTACCTACTTTGGTAAATAAAATTCAATAAACATTGAAGTAACTAACTCTCATCTTACCCAGTCTAAGTGAGTCTCCAATGCCAATTGCAAAAGGTCCTGTGAAGTTCATTGTGCCAACATGCTGATCCAATACGGTTAGAGTAAAGGTACAGGAAATACTTGGATAATAATTTGAAGGATAATTTGGTGATATTATTATTTGTGCTGTAGAACTCAAAGTTAAGATTCGGTCACAGTTTATAAGATCTAAAATGTAATCACAATATCAAGATCAGAAATGAATTGGTGTTCCCACAACTAAAATATATTATGAGACGCAAAGAGGGTTTCGAAGTGGCTTTGCTGATGAATTGAAAATAAAAAATAGTTTCAAAATCGTAGTTCAGTGGATCAATAAATACAAAACTAGGAGCCTACAAAATGATAAAATGTAAAATAGACATACATAATCGATAGAAACAAGTTACACAAATAATTTTACTTTAACCGAGTCACATTGTTTATTTAAAAATGGATTTAATTTATTTATATAAATCATTTCGTATATCAGACAGTCAAACTTAGAAGTACATTTTCTAACACCACTAAAATAATCACTAAAATTATTCTTTAGTATTGCATCGTGACTTTTGAGATGATCGCCCATAGTTGAGTTCTTGTAATCCTCTATACATAGGTGAAGATGTCGACGTGTAGCCGATATATGTAGAAGGCATCGCACTTGCTGCATTGCAATTTGTAAACTATGCTAGCGTCTTTTCTTTGGTCTGGAGGTTTTGTTTATTCTACTTGGACGTACAAATTAGTTGGATAGTCACGTTGAGCGGTTTACTAGTGGATGATAGTTGTTTTTTGACTCTATCTGCTGATATTTGATATTTGAATGGTAGTATTATGCGAACTCTGTTGACAATTTTGTTTTGTTTTGGTGAAACTGATTGAAAAATCATAAATAATTAAATTTAAAATTGAAGAGCAATACTTGAGCTTTAGGAAGACAGTTTTGAGGTATTCACATTCTTTATTAAAACTTTCTCTGGTGGATGACAACTGTTTAGCATAGTTAAGCATAGTTAAGAATTTTAAAAGAATTCACATGACTTTGATAGTGGAGCAGTGGGTTTACAGTATACAGTTGTTGCATTCATACCGATGAAAGGGGCATAGTTATTGGTAGCTATTTCCATAGCTGGGTGAATGTTGTTGAGTAGTTTTAAAAATGTATGAGCTGATTTCTCATTTGGCATTATCGAAATAGTTTCATCAACATATCGTTTATAGAATTTTGGCATCTTACCAAGAGTTTCTATTCTTTCTTCTATGGAGCACATGAAAATTTTCGCCATAGGAGAACCAGGCAGTCACCCCATTTGTTCAAATACATATTCATTAAATTAAAATAGTTGGATTTGTGTGGCAAGGGTTAACAGTTGCGTCAGGTTATCTTTACTCAGGTTCAGAGCATAGATCTTTTGAAACCATTCATAAATAAATGCCTGGTTGGTTTAGATTACAGAAACATTGGTGAAGAGCGCGCTGACGTCATAAGATAATAGTATCTCTTCATTTTATATAAATCTTTACTTTTGAATTTGAAAACATCTCTGATGACATACTTGTTTAGTGAGAGTGGCTTCAGTTTACTGTCAAGCCATTGAGCAAGTTTATAGTTACAAGCATCAGTTGAGGATAATGCAGGGTGCATTGTAAGATTCTAATAAATCATATAAATGTGAAAGTCTCGTACCATTAGCAGGCCAGCTACAGAATCAGCAAAATTCTTAGGAAGAATGCGATGAACAATGTTGAAGTTGTTTTTGTGTTGGAGTAAAGGATGGAATTTTTTAGGTTTGACCTCTCTGACTGGTTCTGTCATTACTTATTGAAGTGAATTGTAATGTATCATTGATTGATGCTTCTTGTAGAAGATGAAACATTCTGGTTTATCTAAACGACCACACGAAAGCATCACGGTGTTTGATAATGTTGATGCTATATTGAATGGCGTGTGTAATAATGAAATAGGAGTGTCTGTTTTTCAGACGTAGTTAATTGCAATAGACCTTAAAGTAGAAGACGCTAGTACAAGAAGCGAAGTTGAACAAGTGTCTTTAATTTCATTATAGAAGTTGTTAATTTCCATTTGTAAGCTGGTATTCTTTTTTTACTTATTTCGAAGTTCTTCATACAAGAAGTTCTTCATTCAAAAGAAGCGGATGAGTGACTCCACTTCTTTGATTTTGTTTTGTCAATTTTGGCAAAAGTAGGTATAACTTAAAGTTTTCGCATAATTACATTTTTTTAGAAAGCAAACAATATTGACAATGCGACAAAAATGTTATTTGGTTGTTTGGATAAATGCCAGTTCTGTTGCAGGCATCGGCGATCATGAACTTCCAAAGCTTTTATTTGAAGCTGCATGAATAAAGTCGTTATTCCTGGTATTATTTTCTAAGGCCCAGTTGTTGAGCTTTGTAAATAGGTTGTTCTTTGTCTAACATGGTCTCTATTTCCCAAGTAAGATCTTCAATAATGGTGATTTGATTTTCTCTCAGTCCATGATATATTCATCATCCTTTTTAAAAGCCATATATCTAAGGCTTCTATTTTTGTTTGTAAGGATACTCTAATATTCCAGTATTTACTTTTGTATGTCAAAACTGACCATACGTACATATGTACGTCTTTAAGACTCTATTTTGTGTCCCGATTTATGTTTCTATTCTTCTACAAAATTATATCAAATTTATTGAAGTATTCTTTAGATAAGGGTATTCTTTTAGCAATTTCTTGATCGTGTTTTCGATCAGATGTGATAATATAGCCTAAATATTTGAATATATGCACTTCTTTTCTGAGTCATTGTATTTGCTTTTTCTTTGAAATGCATTACGTTTTTAAAACATTCAGTTCTAATCCCATTTCTTCACTTTTTTGACAACTACCCCAAATGTTTTCTAGATTTTTCTCTGAGTCAGCAATGAGCACAGTATCATCAGCACAGCCTTGTCGTACACCACGCTGAATTAGTTTGAAATCATAATGTTCATCACTTATTCCAATGGCAGCTTCTTCATCTTAGTTTAGATTTCGCAGTATTCTCAAATCCTTTTCATCGATTTTGTTGTGCTGTAAGCTGTTAAATGCTTTTGATTAATCTATAAAACATAGATAAATGTCATTTTCATTTCTATGCTTCTTTTTATGATTGAAGTTAATGTGAAAATTACATTTGTGGTGCTTTTGTCAGAAAAAAAACAAATGTTCATGTGATATTTCAGGTTTTATTTTCGAGCGCCTTCTTAACATAAGCATACAAAGCAGTATTTTCGATGGAGAGCACATTTAATTAGTTAAAAATTTATAATTAACTACATTTATAATGAAATGAAAACCATTTGCTTAGAATATCTTACTTTCTATCAAGTACATCTTAAAACCGGCATATTGATTATACGAATTGGTTGTAAATTGGATCGTAGTTGAACTAGAAATTGTCAGCTGTCCTGGATTTGTCGTATAGTAGGTTGAATCTGAATAAAAGATTGGCAAAACAAAATAAGGTATTTATGTAGATAACAACAGCTCATAAATGAAAAGGTTCCTCATGTTAATCAAGTGGATGATACTACTATCATACACAAAATCACTGTTAATGTGGACAGTTTTGTTACACACCTTTCCATAACCTTCAATGAAATAAATCAAGACTGCAAGAATTTGTATATCACCATCAATGACTCTAAACTAATTATTATTAATAGTAATATTATTATACCTTCATTATACAGAAGTCGTGCCCCATAACATACAATAATACAGGGGTGAATATAATTTCCTTATTCCAGTTTGCTTATCAAAATAAATCAATTAGTGCTAGTTTAAATTTGACATTTAATGCTAAATTTGTGTTGTAAAATCTATGCATAAATATTCAATAACTCATTTACTACCTAAGTTGGGGGGATTTTGTTACATACATTTGTGATGGGTTAAATTAGACCAGGATCCGTGGTGAACAAGTCGTAAATTATAAAAAGTCGTCCATAATATCCACGCCCATAAATAGTCGTAATATTTAAAAAGTCAAATTCCAATTCGTCCAGAAATTGTATTTTCCAGCAATTATATCTATATCAGAACACTCATTATTATCCAAGTTACAAATAGTTCACAATATGTAGTTCAGAATAGTTAATTAATATTTTATAGTTCACTAAATCAATGAAATGAAATAACATTATTATTTTTAGCTTATAGCAAAGAAGTAATTATTTAAAAAATATCTTCTTCCTTGTACAACGCATAGAGATGTTCAAGCTTCTGTCGTTTCTCTAGGGATTTGTGGCGTCTCTTTGGTTGTTGAATCGCATTTTTTCGAGATGCTGTTCTGCTCTATGCTTCTATCGTCCTCTTCCATCAATACTCGAATTAGGTCTCGAACATGAAGATACTGACGTACTCGGACAATTTTCAAGTGACATCGAAGCTTTCGAAGCAGTTAGTAGTACGATCAAATCCTCTTCAAATCGAGAGTACACATTCCACTCTTCTAGAGCAAATAATGGAGGGGATCTAATACATTTACCAGTTCTCGTAGTTGGTATAATCTTGCCGTTAACGTACGTTTCATTGAAATAGCGGAAGATAGCAAGAAAGTCTTTGTCGTCCTCGTCGTCGTAGAGTGGCAATTGTAGCTCTAATGTGATCAATTTGTAATAACGCCACGGCCAACATTTCTTTCACCTTTTGGCTAAAGTTATCATTGTCGTCAATGTATCTTTGCTGATAACCTTGTGCTTCCACTTTGCGACAGACGTTTTGACTGATATGAAAAAAGCAACGCTTAACATCCCCGTTAGGAAACGTGTGAAGAAAGGACGTAGATGAGGCTCGTTCATAGTCAAGAAAAATACTAGGATTTTCTGTGGTGGACCTTCAATCTCAAACATTCTATTTTGCTTATAGTTGTTTGATGAACCATCAAACAGTAGACAAAAGAGGAAGCTAAATATTATATACTTTGGAGAATTGCTGGTTAAATTGAAACGGGATAGTGGAGAAATTACCGTGGGCCATTCACTTCGAAAACGCTGATAACCTGTAAAAGTTTTCATCTGTTGCGAATATAATGATGCGATCATCCGTGGCCCAACCATGATTGTCATACAGTACAAAATTGGAAAACTGACTGGTAAGGATCTGCAAACTAATAAGATTTGACGTGGCTACCTCTATTTACCATTCTTGAGTCTATAGTATGTGATACGAGAACTATTACAGATTCAGGTGGTAGGTTGTTGCATCTTGAGTCTAGTTTATTCACAAGCATTGCTGGCCTCACCATTTAATGCGACTTCAGTAAATCTTTTAGGACTGTCTTCCATTGTACATCTGGTTCAGGAACCCCATGGTTATGAGTAGTAGACTTTATGTTGTCAACTATTTCGGAATTTTCAATGATTGACTCAGTAATGCCCGGACAATCGTGGTTGTATCATTTCATATATGCTCTTTCTCCTTTGAATAGTCCGTTTGCAGTTGTATACTGTTAGAGGTTCTGCAAAAATCAACATAACGTAAATTCGAACTTTCTTTATAGCTAATCATTATAATATATTGTTTAATCAGAGCTCAGTAACCTAAAATAATGTAAACGCCTTTCATGTGTTTAAGAGTAATAATAAAAACAGGAATACTTTGATACAAATATACTCAGAACAGCTGTTTCGGCCTTGTTGGGCCTCATCAGCTAGGCATAATCAAAGCATAGAAGTGAAGAAAATGTGTTAATTTTGCATAAGAAGAGAAAGGTAGAAGATATTCAGAAGAAAAGTTTTGGAAGCCTGTTTTTTTATTAAAAGGCACTCACGCTGTCAAATCAGGCATTTATAGTTTAGTTAATATTGCAAACTTTAAGCAGTTAGTTATATGCGTTATTCCAAATTGTGAATATTCAACTATTTAATAAAGAAACGGATATACGAACTACTATTTAATATAATCGATTTAAAAACGACGACTATTTTATTTAGATGACTTTATTCTGTATGACTATTTTACTTATACGACTACATTATGGACGACAATTTTAATTTACAACTCAAATATGGATGATGTTTTATTAACGATTTTGTTATGGATGAATTTTTCTAAAATACGATTTTTTATATGTAACCATTGAGACTAGCATGTTTATTAGATTTTCTGGATTTTTTAGCAGTTTAGACCATTTTTACAAAAACGTTTCACAATTTTTGACAAAAAATCTATCTAAAAAATTAACAAATAAATGTGTGACCATGGTCAAAGAATTCTCAAACTCTTTGACCATGGAAACAAATTGAATAAATTAAAGTTTTTCATCCAGCATTGTATTTGATTTTCAGAATTAAACAACATTAATTATTGTTTCTGTGTTCAGGAATCTAATTTTGATACAGTGGCAAAAGATCACCACACAAAACACACAAAACATTCAGGAAATTACTTACTGAAGTACAAATATGGACAGATATTTTTTGTATAATAATCAAATACTTTCTGACACAAAGTGCTTAACTAGATTCAAATATGTTATACATAGCCTTACCTATCCTTATTTTATCGTTAGACTCCAATTGAAAAGTTGAAGCGAAAGTTATTACCCCATATTTTCCAGCTGAGACTGTAATTGCATAATTACAGACCAAATTCGGGTAGTAAGCACTGGGCCATCCAGGTGAGGTTATGTACTGCAGACTGCTGGTCAACGTTAATGATTCGTCACAGACTGATGAAAGAATAAAATTAAAATGCCTCTTTAAAATCTAGCAAATCTATACATTCCATTTCTTACTGAAATTATTTTTAACTTTAAAATATTGCGTGGCACCTTCAATTTTTAGCAAATTAAGTTTTAGAAACTGTTTATTAAAACAATTTGAGTATATAGATGACAATACTGAGATGGGGTCCAATAGACCCCAGATCCCTTATACACTAAACTTATTTTTCAAGTACCTAATCAGATTAGTTCCTAATTACAAGATAAATTCATCTTTAGGACAGACCAAATCAGGCATTCAACTATGTACCATATAAATAACAGGTGCCCGGGAATGCCATGCCACCGCCCTCAGTACCATAATGGTGCATTTGTTTCTAGTCTATTTGTTTTGTTTATGAGTGCATTGACACTTTCACAAGTTGGTATAAACTAATTTGCCATTCAAAAACTGTGTAAAAGTTAATAAGCTATTAGAAAAGCTTTGGTTGACTGCTGCATTATGCATTATCTACCTAAAAATTCTATTTTATCTATAACTGACTGACATCTCTTTGTAGGCAATGACATTTTACTAGCAAAGACTCACACGTTTATAGGTAGGAAATATTTCCCGTGATAATTTAAGGGAAAATTTGTATATTTATGTGAATCCTTAAACAGTTATTTTTTAAAAACTGTACAAACATCATAAAAAATTGTATGATATTTGTACAGTTTTTTTAATTGTCTTTTAATGGAGCAGCAATGTATTGGGTACAAGCGAGTTTTAAAACACTTAATATTTCCCTTTTGATATACATAGACATTTCAAAATGAAATTCTTGTAGCTGCAGAGATAAGTGCCTTTTTCATTCTTCATTCTACAGGAATGCTTTTCTTCCTTCTTTCTTTTTATCAATGGAAGAAGTTTTCATTCCAGTCAAAGCACCTCGATACTAGTTTTATGTACTTCTAGATAATGCAGTGAACTCTTTGGTAATCCCACATAAAGTTGGGGTCCGATTCACGATAGAGTGACAAATAGTCGCGGACTCATATGCGATCAGTGATCGGATTTTCATATTATCATGCAATAAATCTTTATTGCAGTTGAAACCACGCTCTACCATTGCTTTTAACGTAGCATTCAGTAGAAGAGACTTACATTGGTTAAAGTAGTAACATTATTGGGTAGTGTAGGTTGTTGCAAAATCATCATGTTAGGTGGGGACTACTCACATGTGAAAAGCAATTTTTGATTTTTTGATTAAAAAGAATATGTTTGACGTAGTGTTTGATTGACTAAACAAAATGAAGATTAGTCTCTCGAATTACTCGTACATTTTTAAGCTAAGAAAAACGAATAACGGAGATTTGTATATAACATTAATGTAAGGTAGCAGAAATAGGCATTTAGTATCAAAACATTTTGAAATGGTAAAGTTATAGATATTTAAAAAATTACAAAACTTCCAAAAACTATTTTTAATGATAGGTGACTAAATTCCATGATTTTTCAAGAACTGGACACCATGTCAGAGTTTATATGATTCAGAGAACACTACAAGCAGATAATTATATTTGGTTGTTGGCTTTGTTGCTTTGACAAATTTATCGGTATTCTATCAATTGGTTGATGTGGCTGAATCTGTAAACCAATGGTTTATCTTCAGTTGCTAAGCACTGCATGTTCCTTCACTGTACATGATTATCAACACAAATTTTTATCGTATTCTGATAGTTCATGATGATAAAAATATTCAATTGTGTGCTCCAAAGCTGTAGGTGACTAACAGATACTACAACATCAAGGATACCAAAATTATGAACCAGCATCTTGATGGCAAATCAATGATGGGTAGTGGAAGACCTAGATCTTCTCCTTATCAACAATGCCATACCTGTCTCAGAGCACACAAATACAAATTTTAAATGTTTTTTTCAGACATTATAATGGTCTACAACGAACACTAAATTAAGGACGAATATCTTCTGCAATGAGTCCACCGGCGGATCCAGGATATCAAAAAAGGGGGGGCGCCACCATAAAAAGGGCATTTATA
>JAUYWI010102038.1:0-11468 GCA_034780595.1 Parotoplana pacifica | reverse complement strand
CATAATTGTGGTTATTATAAGATATAAAATTAGGAACAACTACATTACTGCAGTTTTTAGTAAGTCTACCAGAACTAGTATTACTATTGATTAAAATAGTTAATATTCTGGGAAAATTGATAGTATATGTATATTTAATAGGGAGGTACCTCGAGCTTGTTGTATAAGCTGTTCTTCTTGTTTGGAGTTATTCATCAGTTGAGTAACAAGAAGAGAAGATGAAGATAGTTCTTTTTTCAAATTGAGATTAGTTTGATTTGCACACGCTAAATAAATGAACAAATATGCTATTATCGATCCTTTGTAAAAGTTATCAACACAGTTAGTTTTTTATTTTAAAATCATTTCAACTCATTTAAGGAGAGGCTTATTACAATTAAAATATCCTACATTTTATCTAATTTTAAACAAAATATTAGGCAAAAGTATTCGTTTTGTTTTCTTAACCAAATTTAAAATAGAGATTATATTAGATGAGCAAACTTGCTTAGTTCCTGTTTATGTTGGTTGTTAGTCTGATCAAGTAATCTTTGTTGACGATCAAGTTGTTGCTTCAATTGCGTAATTTCTAGTTCTAAGTTGTCTAAAGTATAATTTTATATAAAAAAGGCTACTAAAAACTTATAAAATCAGTGATATCGTTGATGAGAAACTACGATGAGATAATGCAGTTGTTGCAGTAGAAACTTATGAATGAAAATTATTAGGCAGTTCAAACTGGTGCACCAGCAGCTCTGTGATAATACTACAACAAGAAAATTACCAGTATGTTGCTGCGCCTGTTGTTGATCAAGGTCAAATCGTTGTTTGTGAACAGACAGTTCCTCTAAAATATGTAATTACAAAAACAATTCTAAAATGCAATAGTGGTAAAAATATAATAATAAAAAAATATACATTACGTTCAAGAAGTTCTCTTTGTTCAATTTCTTTATTGAGTACATTTCTTACGGGTTCAAGAGATTGAGCAACTGCATAAGAAAATAACATGTGAAGTATACAAGAGAACTTAGGCTATTTATAAGTAGGTATTCACTAGATTGCTCCGTGCCACAGCTTTTACAGTGGCCATGTATGGATGTGAGTCCTGGGCGAGGATGAAGAATGATGAAAGAAGAGTAGGTGTTTTGAAATGTGGGCTTACCGGAGGGTTTTGAGGGTGTCTTGGGCGGAAAGGAGAAGAACCAACCACTGGGTCCTTCATACCATCAGTAATGAGATAACTCTTCGTGGACAAATGGCTCTCAGAAAACTGCGTTACTTTGGGTATGTGATGAGACGAGGTGGTTGTGATAAAGAATTATTCAGAGATCTTAGCTGCTATGATGAACATTATGCTATTTACTACTCTGTCTGCTATAATATTATATTGCATTTAATAAGATCTTCTTCAGACAGATTATTTCTAGGTAATTTCAGCCTAATTCAATATAAGAAATTGGGACAAAAAATATGTTTTAATTAGATTTTAGAGCCAAAAATATTGCTTTTAACCAAAGAATCGATATTTTTTTGTATTACTTAGTTCCTAGTTGAACCTATGCACCAAATTTGAAGTCAATCGGACACAACTTAATTTTTGAACCTTATGACGCTATCGGCACTTAGTTCGACTTGGTTATCGACAAAAAACTATTTTCGGTCGATTTTTTAGATTAAACTTGTTAAATGAGTCTGCCTATTATGCACTACTATTTTTTAAGCAAAACACAAAAATCCTGATTAGTACAAAAATATATCTCTAATTCCATAACATCTATCCAACTATTGTGTTCACCAAATATATCGAACTTTACAATGAGATATTACGTATTATATCACAGCTTTGTCTAAAGTCAATACTTCTTTCAATGTCAGGACCTATCTATTAACTAACTTCCCTATAAAAAATAGAAACTAATTTTGCTAACTTTCCGGCAAATTTTTTATCTCAATTAGAGAAGATAAAGTACCACAAATTAGGTATACCGAATGGATATAATTATATCAATGTCTTACCCAACAATTCACGATTTGTAACCTGTTCATTTTTCAATCTGTCACATTCAACTAAAACGTAGACAATGTGTAGGGACCTAAGATCTGTTTGTGGACTAACACCGATGTTGGTGTTATTGTATATTTTACTGGAATTATAAAAGAGGGAAGATATTCTGCAATGGAGTTGAAATTTCGTACAAATCTAATGTTTTCAATTTAATCTTGTATGTAGCAATTCTAGATCTGTTAAATATATTCTTCAACTGTTCAATTCTAGTAAACATACCTATACAATTACACCAACATAGGTGTTAGCATATGAGTTAGTTTATAAACATAAACAACATAGACAACCACATACTCATAATAGCTAATATAAATTTGCAAGACTTTTAATTGTTATTACAGACTACCTATGTTAGTAAATTTAACCAAATATTACTTTTTAATTGGTCTTTTTCAGTGTGTTCATTTTCAATTTGCTGGGTTAACTCTTCTATTTGTTTTGTAAAAGCATTTCCTAAAAATTACAAAGTAATTAGGTAAGTAATACTGATGAGACCCAGAGGTCGAAACCGGTCTCGTAGTGGCTTTGCTAGTGACTAAAATTTAATGTTTCATCATCATGTAGTTTTACATGTGTTTTTGAGCAAAGTAATATGTATACTAGATTAAAAGTTTAGCTTACTTTCTTTTATCGTTACAGCTTCTATCATTTTCAAAACTTTTTCAAATTTTTTGGTCAATCTTGAAGAATATACATTCAATCTTTTAATGTCCACATCAGTCAACTCTATCTGCAAGCAAAATACTGCATATGGTAGGTATTTCCTACCAACAAAATGACAATTTAATGGTTTGTTTTTCACTTTATGGAATTGTTTTCAATAAAGAAATTCATGATTATAATAAAAACTGCGTAAAACAAAGTTAAAAACAGTAGGTACCTATTTTGTTACATTTGGTTTTAAATACATTATGACAAAATATGCGGCCATCCCTATGTATATAGTTAATAATTATAGGTACCTATGATGCACACAAATGTTTTCTTAATCCATTACAAGATAAATTATATGTACCTGCATTGCAAAAACCTGTGTTTTGGCGAGGTAGCTTTCACAATTCTTAAAACCATGAATTGAGACTTCTAAATGAATATTGTACCTATTAAAATTTTCAATTCACGAAGATATTTAATAAAAAGGGATTATGGTAACTAACTAATTTAATAAGTAGGTAGATAGACGCAGTAGCCTAATGGTTAGCGCGTTGGACAAGCAATCCTAAGGTCCTGGGTTCCATTTCGACAAATCAACGTCTGCACAATCAAGACCCCCCACCTCAGAGGAAAGCAATACCTATTATATTACATATTAATAAGTAGGCATATTAACCTTTTATAGAAAGTTGAGTCTAGTCAAATTACATGAAAGGGAAATGTATAAACCTATAGAGATGCTAAAACGTACAATTCTATTTCAATAGCAACACAGCCTTTTCCTTAGTTAATTTCTATGATATTTACAGTATGTAAAATGACTTACTTGTTCAGATTGTTGTTGTAACAATTCTTGACTTTTCAAGATTTCATTATAAAAAGCCGTTGCTCTGCTTTCTCTGTCTATAAGACTAATTTCCAAAACATTCAAACGTCTACCATGCTCATCCAGTTTGGAGGGCTCCATTCTAGTCAGGTTTATTACTAAGTTTAAAAAATAAATGTTTGCTAATTAAAAATACTTTGGTATCCGAAAATGACACGATTTTATGAAAACACCTTACCTTAGACTTTGTTTTAATTTTCCAGGAAATGCAATTTATCATCTTTTTTTGCAACTTCTATTACCATAGGAGATTATTTTTTGATTTTCAATCTTAGTTTGAAATAATGTTGGGAAGTTTCCTAATTTTATGTCATGTACCTATAGATTCTTGAATAAAATATCGTTTTTTCATCAATAACAATTTCGATGCTTCTGCTGCTCTTGAGTAAACATTTGATTTCGTGATTTTGTTAGAACATTTTATAAAAGTTTAAAAAACAAAAACGGCCGATATTCATTAACATTTAGGGTCCAGGATTTGAGTTATAATTAAACTAATAATATATAGTATTTTGTTTATAGATATTCAAATATAACGATAAACTTTAACTAAAATACTAATGAAAATAAAAATATGCCCAACCTAGGTTTCGGTTTTATTTTTTAATTATTTTTGAATTATCACAGAATTATAGATTTTAAATTAAAAGATAGTAAAATACCTACAATTAAAATTAACCAAAACAATTGAAAAACTAACGACAACAATACTGTTTTCAAAACTGAAGAATCACCCAACAAAGTAGCTAAAAATTCACACCCAATACAAAACTTCCTCCCCCTAATAAAGGGTTACCAAATATAGGAACTACTTGTTCTTTCAATGTAGCCACACAACTTTTATTGTCCTTACAATGTGTTAGAAATATTCTTTCTCAGGAACTCGATACCTCCATCTTATCTATATAAGCAAATATCTCTGGACACCACTAACGATGCTAATCCAGTTCCTTTGTATAACCAATTCTGTAAAGATAACAATATCAAGAAGACGTTTGCGAGACCCATCACTTGGATTCTTAATCATTCACTTCTGAATTATTTCAACAGGTTTTCACCAACACAATTGAATACACCTTCCGTAAATCAGTTTTCAATAATCAAATTGAAAAATCTTGGTTTATTCCAATTTATTTTTAGGAACAGCATTACTTCGATACAAAACAGCATTGATAATCATAACAATCCTCGCAATCTTGAAGATTGGGTCTGTAGCACGTGTTCTCAATCTGACAAAATGTTCACTCAATATATGAAAACTCCAAAATACATTCTGTTTCAAATTATTCGTTTCAAACAAGTAGATCACATAATTTCTATTTATCTTAATGAAATCATCCAATTTAATCAAAAATATTACACACTTACAGGCATAATAAACCATCACGGCAGTTCGACCACTTCTGGACATTACACGGTTGATGTTTTACCTAATTCATCTTGGCTTAACTTTGCTGACTTACGCACAAATTTCTATAATCCTCCATTAGAAACCAATAAATCATCCTACATTATTCTCTTTAGTAAAATTTAAGTTTACTTCTATAATTTTCAATGCGCCTTTCTAATTATTCCATGGTTGATTCACCTAATCTCCTTTTCCATATTATTGTATTAAAAATTGTTATTAATTTCCAAGATATTTCTGTAATTCCTATTTAATATATAGATATATGTAGATATCTTTAAATTTATAATCTATTATTCTGTAATGCTTGAAAAAGGTTTAAAAAGTAAAACCGAAACCTCGGTTGCGCATATTTTTATTTTATTTATAGAGCTACAATTTCAAAAAATGTCGTTTACATTCCTAGATAGAGATTTGATGACGCATTTTCTTAGAACTTTGCAGTTTTATTGATTCAAAATCTAACATTTAAATTTACAGCTCAATATAGTTTTTTTTTACAGAATTATAAAACTAGTAAAAATCAATGTTTTCTTAGAAAACCATACTAATAAGTATGTATTTTAGGCATTTTGTTTGCTAAAAAACATTAAATTTCGTCTTATAAATAATCTTTTATTATGAAAATATTAGAATATACCTAAAACTTATTTAAGAAATATTATTGAAATTTGAAATATTTGTGTCTGAATTACCTAACATTTTTTGCGAGACACTTTCAATGCTATTTTTATATCCAACCATTTTGCTATTTTAGAAAATGGAAATTTTGGATTTTAAAATGTTGTCATTTTTTCTGTTTAGAATATTGGCTAGCTATATATAGATTTTTTACATTGGAAAACGCATTTCACAAATATTCTTTTTTCCTTGTATTTTCTGTTGTAAATGTTGTCTGAAGACTCCACTGCAGTACCTACGGGTACCTATACGGAAGCCAGGCGCAAAAATATTGAAGGTAAGTCAATGAAAGATATCGAAATCGAGTCAGTAAGTCAATAAGACAGTTAAACAGTAAGACAATAAAAAAGTTTACTATTCTAAACTCTACTGACCTACAGTATTCAAAAATATTTTATTTATCTGACCCCTAAGTATACTTATAAACAAATATAAATAAAACAGTATATTACTTTTCTGAAGAAGATCTGTTAGTTTGTATCAAAACTTATCGATAAACGTTCCAGATTAAATAAACTATATCACAATTTCATGAATTTTCTGATATCTAAGAATTAAACTTTATTGATATCCTTTTGGTCATGTACATTCAACAATAAGAAAGAGAGTCAATGCAAAAAGTGCTAGGTGTAATTTTAGCTGTAGATTCTTTTAATAGATACCTACCAACACAATTGCTATAGTGACAGAAATCAATAGACAGTAAGTATTAGAAAACTACTGCAATACCAAGACAATCAATAATGATACACCTATACCTACACAAGTGGAGCATATGTATGTAGAAAAACAGAAGATCCTCATACCTCCACGAAAATCCAAATTGCTGACAAAATCAGAACTAAAATTAGCAAAGGAACATATAAAGAAATATTGTATATGCACTCAACCAAGAAAGTTTATGACTAGGTATATCTACAATGAAGAAATTTAGTCACATCTAGCAGTTGAATATCTTGTAAATAAGTGTTACATTAGCTATGGCGGAGGCCCCATGTATGGATTATGATGACAACTGTGGTAAGACTCAGTCACCATTTTGTATGGAAAATTTAAATTATAATTTGTACATGTCTTCACAAAGTTTTCTCTAATATTTTTGTTAGTATGACGTCTATTTTTCAAATTTTATCTATTATTTTCTATATGGTATTTAATAGATGTTATTATTAGATGGTATTAATAGATGTTATTAGCAAAACTTTCTTTTGATTAATAGACTATCGAAAAATATATTGATAAAAAATATCTTTCACAATGAGTGTTCAAAATTGACTGAAAAGGCTTATTAAAACTAATTGTATGAGATCTATTTGTTTTTGGAAACCTAATCAATGGGTTGATTAGATGGTGAGTTATCTTTAAGACTTCAAATTCCATTTTTCTTGTCAAATATTGTTTCTTTTTAATTTCAGAAATAACGGTAAACAACGAAGATCAAATAATTTTAACTGAAACAGCAGAATCCATCGTTACTGAGCACGAACGAAGTATTCAAATTCTTGAATTCAAAGAAAGAGAGTTACATGAAAAAGTATTGGAGCAATATGAAAATGCATATGGCCATCTACAAAATCACTGCCATTACACTCAGCAAATTACTTTGAATAAAATAGGTACAGATATGACAGAACTTCAACTCACGTCAGCTGATAACAAATTTTCCAAAATCTTGGATATGTTAAACACTATTCAAGAAAATGAGGGTAGGTAATGGATTGTCAAAAAGACTTGTGGAACTGTTTCTATCATGCTGAAAACACAAAATACCAGGTACCTATTCATCACTATCATTAATTTTCTTATAGGACGCATCTATACAGCAGAAATGAATGCAATGACAAGTGAACTTCAGATAGCAAAAGACGAAAAGCAACAACTACAAGGTAAATTGATACAATTTTAATATTTTATTGAAAATGTCATTCAATTGTTAATGGGGAGCAACATCGTTTTGTATTTTCGCTATCTAAAATACATACATCTATTATTTGTGGTGAAAAAACTGTTAAAGATACAGATGGTACAGCTAGCAAGTTTTCATAAGATTCAACATACCTAACTTATATTTTGAGTATATCAAGAGCTTTATGGGTAGTGCAACCACAGCAGCTGAAAGTACGAGCTTCAGATGTTTTACTTTTAGGACTGTTCTAAAACGTTTGAATCTTCAACTCTTTAGCTGTTGGTGTTGTTGTGAGCTTTATATTAAACGGGCTTTCTATTTAAATGTCTATCGTAAGTTGTTAAAGTTTGACTGTAGAAAGGAAAGACCAGTCCTTCATTATGTGTTTATTATTTTATTGGTTTTCGTCACACAGTCCTGTACACTTTTAGCTTCGTTAAGATGTCTTGAACACATCATGAAGGAGTGCTCTTTCCCTCCAACCTTCAAACTTTAACAAGTTATGGTAGACATTCAGAAAGAAAGACCGTTTAATTCGAGTATACGACGCACAACAACAACAACAGCTAAAGAGTTGTTTTATATATTATAATCTGGTATGTAATATACCTATTGGAATCATATCAAGCAAAAGCTGAGGTATGTTGGTACAAAGTATATTAAGTAGGTATATCGAAATAGCAAAGATTCGATTCACTATCTACATACTGCAACTGAATTGTGGTTTAGTTTTAGTATTGGAATTTAAAGTATCAAAGTTACTTTAGTTTTCATTTTAATAACACATACAACACACTAACAATTATATCATAATTTATTTAAATTGTAGATGATATTGAAGAATTAAATCGGCAATATGATTTGAAATGCAAAGAACTTGTAGAAGAGAAAAGTAAAATATTGTTTATTTTGTTGGTAACTATATATAATGTTAAATATAAAGTATAATAGGTATTTTTTTATATAAAACACGAGATCAGAATATTTTTTACCTCAGGTCACAGAGTAAAGGTACCTATTTTTGCAGCTATCTGTTTTCTTTATTTTTCTGTCACTTTTTATGGAGCGGTCGCTATTCATATAATAGGTTTTAACCAAGAAGGTATCTTAGTTTAATGAGTAAATGAATAAAAGTTACCAGTAGAATTTTACCTCTAAGAATGCTGTAAATTTAGGCTTTGATTAACAAATTCATACTTCATTATTACCAAATACACACAATTTAGATAGCTAAAAGTCTACCGTTACTTTTTTATATTTACATAGTTCATTATGCTACTTACTGTCCTACTTCACAAAATTTTTAACAGTTATTGTTCTATGTAATAAGTACATTTCCTGGGTATTGTATTTTTAAGATTTTAAAACTTGCACATTTTAATCACCGATTTCTATTTATAAATAGAAATCGGTGGGTTTAATTGGCCAAACTTAAACTTCTAATTCTATTTTAGATTCTAATAGAATACGAATTGCTTATATTGAAGAAATAGACGAATGGAAAAATAGATTAAATACTGCTCTTCTCGAAAAAGGATATTTACAAGGTAATAAAATGTCCAACGATTATAAAACATAATACTACTTCCAAAACGTTGAATCCTGCTCTGTACTGGTGAGGGCAAAATATCCCGAAATTAGTATACAGATATGTAAATGTCCGGCTAATATTTGTGTTTATAAATTATATTTACTTGTTATTTTTTCTTTCATTTTTATCCAATTCAAATTCATATAGTCTACGAGTATGACTGAATAATAATCCAAATTTTGTTCTTAACATTTTATATTTCATTTTTAAATCTAATTCTTGTGTATGAATAAATTACAAATACGAATGTAGATATTTTGTTTCACAACACTTTATTTACAGTTGCATTGGATGATTTACAACAAAGACTCACTAACCAAAGCGAAGAGTTTCAGAACTTTAAAAGTAAGCAAATCACCTTTAATTAGATATTTTTCTACTTACCAACTATTTCTATGGGTATCAATTTCCCTCGACTCCATAAATTACCTACCTTACTTACTATTGGTATACCAAAAATAACATTCAAGTATATGGGTGTCAATGTTTTCTAGCAATTCTAACATATTTCATTTTGTTTTATCTATATAACTATTTTAATTCAATCAACTTATATTATCTCAAGTAAATATTGCCCAATAAACAAGATAAGGTACCAATTTTGCACATTTATGCGCAATCTATTGCTTATTTTTATACAAAAAACGTTTTTAGCTTAAACACCCAACCAAAGCATATACATACATGTATATCTCTGATCAAATTTTTTTATGGGTACTGGTTATTAAGTGTTTTGAGTGCCTACTTAAAAAATTAAGATCCTTGTCGTCAAAATCTTTTTGAATTAATTATGTTATATGGGTTAGCAGACGATTAAAAATAAATAAAATAGGGCATTCAAACGTTATTGTTTAATTTCCGCAATGTGTTCTCTCGTCCATATAGGTGGCCGATTTTTTAAATTAATGCTAGCGATTGCAATATTTAAAAAAATATTTATATATTTATTTAATTATGTTGTCTGTTATACAAAATTTATATGCAATTACACTTAAAAATAATAACATTTTAATGTTTATTTATTTTTTAATCTGGATTGGCTTATGATTAAAATTAACTACTCTTCTAGTGATAAATCTTGCACAGTTTTCAAACATTTTTATTTAGGAATGAATGAAATAGAAAACAATGAATTAAAAGATCGCATTGCAATTCTTGACAATCTAGTAACAACGCAGAGAGATAATTTGGATGAGAGGAATAGTAAGTGACATTATAAGTACCTATGTTAGTTAAATCAGTTATTAGAATAACACATTTTTTGTAGAAGTCACTTCCTTATTATACTTTATGCCCCCCCCCCGTAACATTCTAAGTGCTTATTAGGTACTCATACATTTGTTTTTTGAGATATAGATAAAAGTCTAGTAAAATATTTTTAAACATTTAATTTTTAAATAATATTAGTAGGTGCGTTTTTGTGACACAATTATAATAAAGATAATCATTGTTTATGTTTTTCATTGTGCCAAATATCATAATACTGATGCATAAATGTACCTACTTGAATCAAAATTGTATTTTTTCCGGCGTCATATTGCGAATAAAAATGTTATCCATTTTCTAGCGGCTACTCTACATCATGTTTCCACGTTGCAAGAAGAACTGGAAGAACAGAAGCAACTGGTGCATTATTACATCACTCACCGCAGAGATTTGGTGCAAAATCCAATGTTTAGTTTAGAAGGAGCTCCAGGTATTTATTCAACAATTGTTACTCGACTTGTTAAAAGCAATTAAAATTTATTTTACTTTTTCTCTAGTTTCAGTTTCAAATGGTTTCTTCACCTACTCTCCAGGTGTGTCTGACATTTTATTCAAAATAGCATTAAACTATGACTATTAAAATTACTTTACCTACTAGTTTTACATAGATAACCAATTAAAGCTCTTTAATTTCAAAATATTTATAAAACAACAATACTACCTATAAGTAATGCCATGTATTCAATAAAACATGCAGCATATTTATAGCCATTTATTTTTATAATTTTAGATTTAAAAAGGTTAAAAGGGACCCGAATTTCTAACAATGAAAGATACGGGGCGGTTCAACTAATAAACAGTAATGGAGAGTTTGTTTTTGACATGGACGAACATGTTTTGGATGGTGAAAGAAATAAATATACAAAAGAATGGTCCGAACTGCTCAATGGCAATAAAGGTATAGTATCGCTTGTGTTTTCTAGTTTTCTTTATAAGTCGAGATATATTTTAGCTATATGTATATGTATATGTATATGTATATGTATATGTATATGTATATGTATATGTATATGTATATGTATATGTATA
>JAUYWI010102027.1:0-11468 GCA_034780595.1 Parotoplana pacifica | reverse complement strand
ATTCCGAAATAAATAACGATCGAGGAGGTTTGTGTCAGGGGAATATGGAGCTTGTTTTACCAAGGAGATATGATTATTAAAAGTCTAAATTTTGTGGAAAATTGACACGTTTATGATAAAAATAGTCATTTTATTAAATCTCTGGGAAAATTTTTAAATTTCAATCTTTGATATCATTTAAACTATAGTCTACACTTCGAAATTAGCACATGTAGTCACTGTAAGAAGTATTATGAGTGTAATTTAAAAACATATTTATAAGAAGTCCCATATCTTCATTCAGCTGGTCACATGATTTTAGGCCAGAACTAGTCGACCACGTTAAAAACGAAATCTATAATTTAGTTATTAATGCCAGTATGTATTTTTATCTAAGATATTAAAAATTAACCATATATTTTAATTTATAATCATTAAATTGAACTAGAAAATGAAATAAGAATGCTTAGTCTTAAAGTAAACATAATTAGACTACTTGTTATTATTTTGTTACCAATGATTCAAAAGGCACAATTGATGGGTGGATCTGGGTTTATACAAACGGAGGGGTCGCGAATTCTGGGCGCCATGGCTACGCGAGTAGCGCAGGCTAATAAACGGCACACCAAAAACATCGAGATTTTAAGTTTCATAACTCAGTTAACAGAGTCTCAGACATATCTTTACATATATTTCTGAACAAACCGTCCTTCTACCCCACCCCTTATATATTTTCTGAGACACAACAGAAAAGCCGGTTCCAAGAAACCTCTCTATAGAACCTTCTATAGCTTTAGGTCACAAAATATTTATTTTCAATTAATTTTAATGACTACAATTAGGTTGTAATGTTGTAATACAGGAATTAGTCAAATAATATATATATTTTAAAATAGTGGTCGAGATTGCTTTTGAGTAAAACGTTTAACAATGGCATTGGAATCAAGTGTTAAAGAAGTGTCATAATGTAAGGGCTGGTAATCGTTCTTCGCCCATCGTTGATTGTAAAAAGTATTTATTCGTCGAACAGTTGAGAAAGAGCGCTCTACTTCACAGCTGCTGATGAGGGATAATCAATTATGACGAGGTGCTTGATATTTGGAAAGAAATCGCCATTTGCTTCTTGAAGGCAATCAATAAGGTTTCGGGAATAGGCTTTTTCTGTTGGTCCCAGAATCTCTTCTAACTTTGGATTTCCAGCTGAAATTTAAGTAAATTAATAGAGTTTTATATGAATAAATTATTTGACTGCTGAATCTTTGACTATTTTCGTAGATGGAATAACTATTCTACAGAATAATAGCTAACATTTGTTAACACATCCTTTAATAATACCTATGAAATTTTGTGCAAATGTATAAAAAACATTTTAAAGAGCAAAATTAATATGTATTTAGGCATGCACCTTCAAATTTTCGGCATTGGGAAGATCATCTTGCCAGAACATAAGTTCTTCAACTTGTTTGTCAATATTTCAATCAGTACTTATTGCAGAAATGTCGGGAAACCAATCTCATAATAGACCCATGCATCGATTTTCCGGCGTGAATCTATCCCTAAGCCCCAGGAATGGAATTGAAATCGCTCTCTTGAAGTATGCACTGAAAATAGCATAAAGTTTATTAATATTGGTCAACATATTTTTCAACAATCTGAACTCACAACACTTACCTTGGAGAGTCAGCAGGAACATTAAGTCGATTTCTTTGAACACTAATCATTCTGGGTATGTTCATTGGAGATTCTACTTCATCTACCATATCACAGACTTCAACGTACCATCTGTCCCATTCTGCATCAATGTCCTTTCGGAAACTATGAACTTCTTTGATAGCAAAATCAAAGAAAGAATATGTATTGCAGATATCACTATCTCATTGTTGAAGCTTGATACTGAGAGATTTAGTTGACTGAAGACCATTTTTCATAACAACTATTGAAACAATATTTGTACTATTGGTTAGAGATGATCTCAATCCTTCAGCCTTTATTAAATTTTCTCTGTCCCAATTCCAGTTTTCATAATTGTTATTTTCTTCAATCTGCTGTAGATAATCTGGAACTTCAGTCAGAAGAAGATAAAGAACAGGCATTACCATTGAATGCAAACATGTGACAGCATGTTTATGAAGAGATGCCAATGTTTGCAGACAGTCATGACGTTCCACCTATCTCGTCATATTACAGAGATCCTTCAATTTTGTTACTTTTCAGGCCATAAATTCGAAATACAAACTCTAAGTAACGTGGTCTTTGGGCGATAAGTGGAAAAACAAGAAGAGTTCATTGATGACACTAATCATATTGCGTAAAACTTGAACATTGCAGGATTCTGATACAGCCAAATTAAGAACATGAGCTCTACAATAAGTGTACATTGCTGAGGGGTTCTTCTCTTTAATTTGGGCTTGAGTTCCAACCCCGCTGCTGGAAATTGAACTCGCTCCATCATATGCTTGACATCTTAAATCTTTCACAGTAAGACATTTTTCCAGAATATTTTATTATCATACCTACCTACTTTGTACGTGGTTCATACACCCCACCCCCTTACTTCCAAGTATTTTAGAGCAATTTTGAATGAATCTCACAATTTCAAGACCTCAAAATTTTTATCATCAATCTGAACGAAGGGGGGTCGCGACCTCCCCCAAGATTGTCCACTGTTATTATGGGAATTTTTTTATTACAACAGTTTGGCAATTAAATTTATGAAATATACTAAGTATAAACCAATGATAAATAAACAGTAAAGTTATATAAGTATGTAACCGAAAGTTAAAATATACACAAAGTAGTGATTATACAGAGATCCGACTCTATAAATTTCATAGAATTTCGAAATCTACGTTCACATTTTGGAGATGGTAGGGACGATATCTATGAGTATCTACCTTTTAACATTGTGGAGATAGGTGAAAATGCAGATTTTGGGCATAGCATTTTTACACCCCAAAATGTTTACAAGATATTTCAGATATATGCCTACCCAATTAATTTTCACAATTTTATACTTTTTTGAACTGCTTCATTTTAAAAATGGTGAGTCGAACTTCTGTATAATTATTACTCTGTGCTCACAACCATATACTAAAAATATACAGTTAAATTATATAGGTACTTACTAGATGGTTAATATATGTACTTAGCAACAACGAACATTAATACTTAGTACTTTTATGACATAATGCATGAATGAATTAAAGAATTTTTAATTTTACACACGTGATGTATTTTAATTATAGTTTTCTTTATATTAGTTTAGTTATATGAGATTTTGGAAAAGTAGGGACATTCAATCATGATGGGAGGTTTTTCAAAAATCCATTGTATTTTATAGGAACAGTGGGTTTTGTACTTTATCAAAAGAACTATGTAGATTTTTTAACGAAGGGGGATCTGTAAATTTGCTATATTTATTTCATTCTTTCTAATAGTAATAACTTTGAAATTAATGCATCTAATAGATAACTATAGGAAATACAGTATAAAATGGAAACATCGCTTAGCTTAAAAATCTATTAATCAATTTTCTAATTAATTACTATAAAATAATTTCCTTTGACTTATAGGGTGATTTATTAGAATAACTTAATGGCAAGGTTAATCTACAAACATAAATATATGGTTTTTGCTACAAAAATGCATTAAGTATTTAATTAATAAAAAATAACTTTGCATAAAACTCTACAGAACATCAAATTACTTAGTTGATTGTAATATCTGAACAGATTTTTTATTTTTTGTGGGTCTTAGGTACTTGTATAAAAAAATAAAATAAACAGAAACGGTATTTAAAAAAGTTAAGTACAAAAACGATTTTAAAGGGTTCATGTCCAAAACTTTTACAGAAGAAACGAATTAGATACTGTTAAAACAATAACCAGTAAGGTTGATTCGATGTATGGTTTTGTTTTCAATTAGTGCTGGAAATGATATTAATACCTACTAATAAGCATATAAATAAGGATAAAATATTTCTCCATATAGCTAATAGAAAAAATAAAAATAAATGCATTTCAATTCTTATTGCTTTTATTTGATGTTTTTATGCAATAACTGTCGTATTTAATAATAGTCATTCAGAATGATAATGTAATGATTATTATTCTAGGAGTGATTTTATGTTTGACCGAGTTATAAAGAAAACCTATATGTAAATGAAAATGACGTTTGATTAATTTTATTTCAATGCATCCAAAATAGTGGAAATTAACACAACAATTTCTTCATATTAGGCATATAATTAATATTATTTTATATTACTGAGTAGAAAATACGTTTCTATCACATTTCAGAGGACCTAATCATAGTTGTTTGCAATAATAAACTAAAAGCATTTAAAAGATATATTTATCCAAAATCTTAAAATATGATGATCTAAAGATATTTGGCATATTTATTCTCTATCTGATAGGCATAGCTTCAAAAATTAGGTCTTCATTTTGGGCCTGTATCAAAAATTGTTTTATCCAGTTTTACCTAATGACTGAATTCAATGCAAAACACAAAATGATGTAGAAACTAATTAAATTATTTCGGGTTATTTATTTGTGATAAAATACACTGAAAATCAATTTTTTGTAAGTCTGTCCCAGTTTGGTAGTCCTCATAGTCCAGAAAAGATGACATCCAATTAATCAATATGTATGTAGCTTCCCATTTCAAAATAACAAACTTTTAAGAACGATCGAATTTTCATTTGGATTTTAGAGCCATGTTAAGTAGGTTCATATAGATATAGCAAGGTATAAAATTTTATATTTAACGTTAAGCGAAACTATAAGTCTTACCCTACTTTTTTAAATATCCAGTCTATCCAATGTTCGGATTTCAAATTTATTTAGAGTTTTTTAAATTATTGTTGTACATGAGTTACTGCAATATATTAACCATAGATATTAAATTATATCTGCCGATATAATTACCGATCTACATAGTTAATAGTAATTTAACCCTTCATGGTTAACGGGGGTAAATTAATAACCACCCCTGATCACTTATTCTAAAATTGTCAGAAAACGGCTGAACCGATTTCCATTAAATTTCGTATGCTGGAATAAAATTCTATTATGGGCCTTTTGTATAAAACTTATATAATCAGACCCACTTAAGGTCACATGACGGTCCTCTGAAAAAAATGAAGTTGGGCCAAAATAGCTAAAATGTACTTTTCCAAAAAAAGAATTCTTGAAACAAATATTCGTAGAATTAATTCGTATTTGGTAGATATACTATTAACACTACATTGTTTAATTTGTATTCTGAATTTTTAAAGATATTGATTTTATGACCAGGGTGTAACCTGAGAGCCGAAAATGGATATTTCTTATTTTTATGAAACTGTAACGAGTTATTTTTCTTAAAATATTAATAAAGTGTTTCCTGTGGAAAAATTAATTCAAAAATATTTATTTAAAAAATGTTTTTAAAAATTGACCTTTATTGAAATAGTAGATATACAGACAGACAGACAGACAGACAGACAGACAGACAGACAGACAGACAGATAGATAGATAGATAGATAGATAGATAGATAGATAGATAGATAGATAGACAGGAAAATTAGTGAAACTAAATTTCCTCAAAATATATAAATAGTTTATTGGAATGAATGCCTTCATATTTGGCATATCTATTATTTGTCTCATATGTTATTAGTGTGCCAAGTAAAAAGGCCCGGGCCCGGGCCCGGTCGATGCATTAGAAATCAACTTTTCTGATATTCGAAACTGCTATAATTGACCTAGAAACTAATAATAAGCTATTTCAAATCAAATAGAGCTATTTATATGTGAATAAATTCACGTTTTAAAAAAATCAATTTTTACAGACCTGTGAGACCAGTAATCATATAAGTGAGGCATCCAAATTTCTAATACATTATTTCTAATATCTTACTAATTCTAAATTTCAAACTTCAGAAAGATAGGATATTTCATTTGAATTTAAGAGCCATTTAAGTGATTTCGGCCAAAAATGCCAATATTTTTGTCCCAAAAAATCAAAAATATTTATGGATTTGAAGCAAATCGGACAACCTTTACCTATTATTAAAGTTAATCCGATTGACTTCAAATTTGGTGTGAGTTTACTAGGAACTCAGTAAGACAAATACAAATAAATTTTTGATTTTTCTACAAATAGCGATATACATATACGGCTAAAATCAGTAAATGGCTTTAAAATCTGATATAAAATATCCTGTCTTGTTTAAATGTGAGATTTAGAATTATGAAGGCTCAATAATGTATTAGAAAGTTCATTGCCTCACTTTGTTGGTCTATAAGGCAGGTCCTTAAAAATAGATTTTTATTTCTTCACAAATAATTGACTCTAAATTATTTAAAATGAGTTATTATTAGTTTCTAGGTAATTTCTAATGGTTAGAATGATTTTATTACTAAAATTGAATTTGAAAATAATCCATTAGACCAGGTCCGGTCTAAAATCAGTGGATCTTAAATTGGGACTTTGATTAAAGCTATGAATTTCTACATTGACACACTAATAACATAGCAGAGAATGCATTAGTATGCCAAATTTGAATGGTTTACTTTGTATCAGCAAATTAATAATGGATTTTCAATATGAGATCAGCAATTTTAAAGACAAAAAACATAGCTTTTTGGATCAATCATTTTTAAGATCAATATTTTTATCAAAATTTTCAGGATTAGTGTCAAAACTATTTTGAAAAAAGTTACTGATAAGTCGATTTTTATTGGCTGTCAAAATTTGGTCCAACTCATAAAAATCGATAAATTTAAAACCCTGAATATATGATGTATTTTCAAATATTTGCCAAATATTAATCAATTTAGTTATTATTTGACCTCAGTTGATTTATTTGTAAATATTGTATTTTTCAAAATTAGGGTTTTTAGGAGAGTCGTCACGTGCCTTAGAGATATCAGATCAAAATAATTTTGATACCAAGGTTACGAAAGACAATTTGGTGTGATGAGTCCAAATTTCAGCCAACGGTTGAATTCTTTTCAAAAATTGTCAAGGGGGTATTTTTACTCTCCCCCTTCGGCCAACGGAAGGTCAATCAAATATATTTAAATCTTTGTTATTAATTTATTATTTAATTACTTAAATATTTAAAGTTTAAATAGATTTTGTATTGAGTTTGTCTGCGTGATTTTTGTTCACTTTTGCTATTTTGTCATGTTGCTCTGATGATGACGCCATGGTGTCAAAACATGTTGTAGAATAATATCTTTACTGCATCAAACATTCATAAAAAATAATATTTGTCAAGCCTTCGACAGTACTAACATCATAGTAATGAATATAATCCAACCAAAAGATGTGTAAAAATATAAACATTGCTTCAATATAAAAACAACATCCTTTCAAGATCAAATCAAAACTATGTAATCATGTGCATCTTGTTCTACACCCAAGCTGAAGCATGATGAGATGGTTGGTCAAGTTTGGTGATTGAAAGTACTATCTAGTATATCCAAAATCCAAAATCCAAATCCATGACACAATCCGGTCAGAAATGAAAAATGTAAAATAATAAAAATGCAAGACAATAACAAGAAATATGGTACGGGACTTAGGACCCTCAGAAGATTTAAAACGAAGAATTGAATGTTGTCATTGGTTAAGAACTAATAATCAAGTTTGGATTCATCCTAAATAACATGGGAAATGAAATTGAATAATCAAAAAATTTATAATATAATTCATAATATCATCTAGCAAACCCAATATTCCAAAATCATTCATATTAGATTCCACTAATCAACTTCTACTTAAATTACAAAATTTCAATTTGCCTGACAACCCTATTATTATTAGTTATATGGTTATCTTACTTCGACTTAGTTCCTCCCATGCACTTTGGGCAGATGATTTTCGTTAGTGTGCATTTGATATTTTTGTAGCAGGAGAAATTTTTAAGGGCTAGCTTTGCTAGATCTAAGCCCGTTATTTAACAGGATTTGAGACCGGCACGCATTAACCTGGTTTGGTTAACCAGTGACTAGTTTTACTTATCTCAATTGAAACTATTGACATTGTTGCTGAAGTAGTTTATTCTCAACATTCTAAGAATACCTAAAATATCTTAAATCTCTGCCTCAATCCAGTGCCTGGTTCTAACCTGTCCTGACTATGTACTCTGGGGAATAGGATGTTACTAACGCCTATGCTTGGTTTTGTATTTCTCCTCTGATTTAATTTCTATACTACCTACAGAGCAAATATTTAAAAAAAACGACTCACAATATAATAAATTTATTGAACGAACAATTTGTAATGAGGCCAACACACAAAGATACATGGCGTTATATTACTTGAAGCACAAATATAATTCTACAATTTGTGAATATTTTTTCTGATTTTTTTGCAGATGTTTATCATATAATTTAGAACATTTATCCAGGTTTTAAAAAATCAAATCATTTTTTTCGTGGCAAAATATAATATTTCAAAGATTTTTTGGGTCATATGTTGCATCCTATGGACAAAATCAATATTTTTATAAAACCGGAATATATCTACCAAATATTAATCATTTCATCAATATTTAACTTCAGAATCAATATTTTTTTTGTAAAAAGTACATTTTGACCAAACTTCGATTGTTCTCATGGCCGTTACCAGGTTACCTAAGTGTGGAGTCAAGTGAAAATAAAATTATCTAAAAAATCTGAAAGAGAATTTAGTACACTGATACCAAATTTCTTCGAGCAGTTTCTGAATTTGTCAGGGAGTATAACCTCTGTATTTTGGTACATGAACTAAATTAGTTTTTTAAGATTTTAGAGCTAACAAAGTTGAAAATACTAAAATTGTTAACCTGTAACAACTTTATATTGAACTATAATAGACCTATTGTTTTCTAGATTTTGTTAGCTCTAAATCTTAAAAAATAATTTAGTTTATATACCAAAATACCTCGTTACTATATAATATCAACTTAAAATCCATAGCTAACCATATTTAGTCTCATTTATTTGTTTTGAGAGAGCTAACCATCTTTTGTGCCTTTTTTGGCCAATCATATTTCTTTTATTGTTGCTTTATTCATATATTTTAACTAAATACGTAACTTTTAATGGAAAGCCATTCGCATTTTGTCTATGAACATATCTTACACCACAAATTAACAAAAACTACAAATTTATTTAATCTATTTTATAACTTTAAAATGATAAAATCTCACAAACCATATATCGTATTACAGCCATTTTGTTGCAATCAGTATCTAATTTTATTGTTTTATACTATTCCGATTCATTTAAATCGGTAAACTTTCGTTTTATACTACTAATACATATCACTCGTTTCTAGGAAGTTGCTAAGGTATATTAACAAAACTAAAACAGAATTTTATAATCCCTCAAACACTTAATATATGCGCCAAATTTTATTGAAATCGGTTTAAGTTTAACATTCATAGTTCAAAAACTACAATTTCTATGAAATTTGCATATGTTTTTAACATATTAAAAAACAACCTATTCAAATTGTACGAGTAGATGTCGAAAATTTGCCCCATTTTCAGAAGTCTCATAATACTCTGGCAAAGCTAGTGGCCTATTGCCATTGGCCTAAATATTAGGATTTTTGTAATTTACATAGTGTATTAATTTGATTTTAAGGATGTGACATCTGCTTATTTCAAAGAAAACTTCCTTGCTGCTTATGGAATGTGTAAGGTAAGTTAAAAATAATTAGGCATATTTTTGATGCATTTGCGCCACTACCGTAACTAATAAGCTTTTTTCAATAAGGTAGAAAAGCAACAATTCTATAAGACATTTTGGACAACAAGTAATGTCTGAAAATAATATTTAAATTCTGAGTCGTTTATGCCCTACGTATCTTTAATGACCTCCCCCTCGTTCAAAACTGTGCTATACCCTCTTGAGCGTAAAATGGCTCTTGAATTCAAACGAAACCTCAGATCTTGGTTTTATTTAACTTCACAAACAGGTGTAGGTAACTACTTAGGATATGATCAAATGACGTATCATGTAAAATGGCTCTAAAAGCTAAACGAAGCTGCCATATGGGAGCAAACCTCATGTAGGTACTTTGTGGTCCCCGCAGTTCACTGTTTAAATGTGAACCAATCTGTTGTATCGTTTTGCATGGTAGAGCTATTTTAGGTGATAAATAGCTCTACCGACTAGACAATATAACCAAATCAGATTTGGATGGTGTATAACTAGGTCTTTGATGGACCTACACCCCAGGTTTAAGCCAAATAGGTTATATCAAAATGGTGTACAATCGACTCAGGAGTAAATTCTGAATCGATTAAGTCTAAATTATTTTTTCATGACCTTCCACCCCTCGTGATCACATACTAGACAGATACAACTCTGGCTTATCGCTCACGATGGGGGCTCCTTTGACTCAGAATCCAACGCACACCGACTAGGTAGATATATAAATGAAAATAAATAAAAAAATAATTTAAGCCTGACAATGTAAATAGATTTACGAAACTAGTCGCTTTTTTATGATTAAACATGGTTCTTTAAATACTTTCTTCTTGTTTATTTTTCTCCTTAAATTACGTTTCTCTAAAAGAAAATAAATCAGCCTACTAGATTTTATACAGTCCATTCGACAAATTAATACCACAATCAGTTGCTGTTTACCCTCCTTTAATCTTAATTTACAACATCGCTTACTGCTTGCTGGTAGTACTTGCTGGTTTATCCGCCCATAACTGCGCACAGCTGTTATCTTCGACGCGATTAGAATCTATTAATTTGATTTAGTAGGTAAGCTGAATTATGTATTTGTTATAGTAACATACCAACTCAACCAAGACATGTACAAAGGGTGTACAACTAAGGTGAGGTGTGCCGCCGGTCACTCAAGGATATGCCCTGAGCCTACTTCCTATTGCTTTGGTAATACACTGCCTGACGGGTAAAGTCCAGACTCCTTGGGATATGCTGTTTGCGGATGATGTGGTGGTTTTGGGATTAGAGTAAGGAGCAGAAGTTGAATATAGACAAGAAATATGGAGAACAGTAATGGAGGATGGAGGAATGCGAATTAGCAGGCAGAAAACGGAGTAATGAGATTGAGAGCAGGCCCTAAGTCAGTTAAGGATGTAGAGATGAAAATGCAGAGAGAAAAGCTTAACCAGGTAGAGGAGTTCAAATTCCTGGTTTCAACAGTTCAGGTAGATGGTGGATCTGAAAAAGAGGTGAAGAAACGGATACAAGCTGGATGGGGTGCATGGAAAAGGATAACTGGTGTCATATGTGACAGAAAAGTACCAAACAAGTATAGACAATGTGAAAGGTAAACTATATACGACAATGGTGAGACCAGCAATGCTGTATGGGATATAGACTGTGATTACTACAAAAGTGCAGCAAGAAAAGATGCACGAGGCAGAGGTGAAAATGCTAAGGTTATAGAAGATTGCTTTGTGAACAATTTCGTTTATTCAGTAATCAGATAGTTTGGTGTGTCTAGACACAGCAGGTATGTATCTTAT
>JAUYWI010102016.1:0-11469 GCA_034780595.1 Parotoplana pacifica | reverse complement strand
TCAATTTAACAAATTATTATAAAAATCGTTAATTTTATTTACTATAGAAAAGATAGAAATCCAGCGATAGTCGGACCTCTGTATTATAATAAATACTCTGTGATTAGTACAAAATAATGTCTATTTATTCTCAAAATATATCAAAAGAAAATAATAGACCTACAGGGTGCCCCAAAAACCATTACCAACTCTAGGCATCAGTCACCACCATGTCTTATAAGTTCTTGTATAACAGTGGAGGAGGATACAGCACCCGTAACGGGGGGAAGTGGGCACCTTGTGAAACAAAAGAAAATTAACCAGTTTTAACAATTTACAGCATTTATATGTTACTAAACGTTGGGTTGTAAACAAATAATAACAAATCCGTGGTAAGCAGGCAGGCTGCCAAGATCTGTAATAGCGACCAAGATAATACAATTGTTTTTTATTTACCCCCCCCCCCCTTGGGAAAATCCTGGATCCGGCCCTGATTAATGGATGTATGTGCAAGAACCTGTGAGACAGGATGATGATGACAGATAACTAGAGTTGGTAATGTTTGGGACACCCTGTATACGACAAATGATGTTAAGATTTTCACACAATCTTTGAACACAGGTCACAACATAGTTGTATAAAACATTTTAAGATCACTGCTTGTTTAATTTTCTCAAATTCAATCTTTTTCTTTTCATATACATATTTTGATAAAAAAGACATTTATTTGGCATCCACCTAAACTTATTGAACTTATCAGAGAAAAAAAGTTCTTACCTCAATATTGCGTCGAACTGCTTTCAAGTGCAGCACGCCTTCCTGCAACAATTTATAGGCGGCCTCCTCGGCCATCTTGATGTTCTCCTGCAGGCCGGCTTTGGACAGCTTGACCGTCTGGCCCTGGTCCGACACACAGGGCACCCGGCAGCGGGCACAGCAGTCGGCCACGCGGGAGATGTGCTCGGCCAATAGGGGCAGGTCGGCATAGAGCACCAAGTAAAGCTCATTGGCTGGGCGATGCCAGAGTTGACTGGCTGGCGTCTGATTGGACGCGAGGTGCAGTGTCGGAAGCCCGATGGTAGTCAGGTAGCAGCGCAGCAGAGAAGTAAACAAGTAGATGGAGCGAGAGAGACGAGATATGGTTGCTTGGCGATCAGCAGAAGATACTGAAGAGGAAGAAATTCAGCCTCTTTCAATATTAACGTTCGCTGACTTTTTAATGTTCGGTAATACATAATAATGTCACTATTCTTAGCTTTTCTTGTGTTCGGGTAGGAGAAAATAGCAAGTTCAGTATTTTTATTAAATTATAAAAAGCCTATTTTATATTTATAACTTTGAACGTTGAAACGTTAATTAATGAAAATAACCTTAGCCAATTAATCTAGTGATATTCTAATTAAAAAACAACAACTGTGAATGAGTTCTAAAACTTATCTAGAGAATACCAAAATTAGGTATGTGCATCTTATTCTACACCCAAGCTGAAGTATGTTAAAATGTTCAGTTTTTATAAAAACTAATACAATTGAAAATCAAATTGTTGTTTTAAAACAGTTGATCAATATCTCTGAAACTGTCGAGAATAGGTATAATAAAACTGATATTTTTTAAAGTTTAGATTATTCGATGTTGTGAAACAATTTAATAATATTATAAAATTTAAAAGTACAAGTTTAATTAAATTGACATGCATACGCATATGTATTATTACTCGTACATATAGCATGTGCATATAATTTTTCTGCAATTAACTTTAAAAATGTCTATGCATAGGCAGGGGGGGGGGGTATTCACATAGATATTTCAGCTATCCTCTTGCTATTATCCGTTTTAACTCTATGGGTATTCCCTACATACTGTCTATCACGCATGCAGCACTTTTATTTAACAATAATTGTTAAGTATGTCGGCAGGTATAAATAATTTAGCCGTGACATGTTATTGAAAATCTCCATCATAGGCAGACCGTCCTATATTGTGCATAATAAAATTATTTACATAATACATAATAAACCTGGATATCTACTAACTACAATGTCTCTTAGAAGGATTTCTATCATTCCTATTTCAAAACACACATTCACTAGGTATTAACGAAAAAGAAAGAATTTACACAGTTTTTGTCCTCTCAAAATGTAAACTTCTTTTATATCGTTAATGCTAAAAAGCGATGTGTTTTTTTTCAATACTTTTCCTCGGCCTGTGAATTAAGGCTAAAAATAGATTCTATGCCTGGGGAAAACAGCCGGGATACCTACTACCTACTTTTACACAGAATATGCTTGAGTTTCCACTAAAATATACATAACTACATAACATAGGATGCACAAACCCACCAAGCAACTAAGCTAGATAAAAAAAGTAAGCAAGCTAGATGATCCTTCTGAGTATAAGGCATTCTCAGTGAGTAGAAAGAAAACTGTTCTGAAATAACCTCGACATTTTCTATTTGTTAGTTTAGTCTCATTAAAGAAAAAGACATTTCTCTAAAATGTCGTATACCATGTCGCCAAGCTATACCGATGCCCCTCGGACGCGTATGGTATGGATAGGACTACTTATATGGAATCGATGGTTCATTTCCCGTTCTTACTAGGCGGGGAATATCGCTCAATGTATTTCAAACAAACGAATTTGTTCACAATTTCTCATCACCAGTTTCCCTGTCGCCAGCTTCGTCTTATGTAGCTTGTACTTTATGCACAACCAATACCCCCCCACGCCATTCCTTCCTTTCGTCTCCATCTCACCCTCCAAAAAACAGCGACCCACCAAATTCTCCGTTTCAAACCATCGGCCTTGTTTTCACCGTCTATTTTTTCATTAACTCATCTTTAGTCTCCAATTGACGTCATCGGCGGTCGTGTGTGTGTGTGTGTGGGTAGAACGTACAGCTCGGCATCATATTGTTCTACACAGTGCAGCCAGCTGCGGCTATGGTGACCCGTTAGCAGGATCCCTAGACAGACTTACTGTCAGATCGCAGAGTTGCATTTTAGATCGCGCGCACTCACTAATTTGAAGCGAAATTGTAAATAGACTGACTATACCTTGAGGCTTAAATTGAATTTGCTTGCATTTTTTTCTGTATAGGTTTTATGCACTTACTCTTATATCGATGTAATAAATTTCCACTTTTCGTGTTGCATACTTATATATATCCATAATACATTATATGCAAACTGTTGCTACGCCTCCTTGCCAATTATCTACGCAAAACAAAGGAAATTGTTGACCGTATCCAGAAATTTCTACCAAATAAAAGACGTTATCGGATGAAAAAGTTCATTCTTTCTGTGTTAAGTTATTTTTTCAACGAAAAAAAGAAGCAAGATCCACTCTTGCAAAAGAAAATAATTTGATCTAATCAATTTTGTTCTTTCTGGTTTTCTTTTTAAAAAGAAAAGATTTTAAAAATAAATATCTATTCCATCAAGCTTTTAGTGCAACATCAATTACAATAATATGTTTCCAATAGTTGATATCAATAATTTTAACTAATATAAGAATGCTGGCTTATACCTAGTGATAATTATAAAAAGTAAAAGGCGATAAGTCCAAATATCGATAAATCAGGTTAAATATTAGTAACGGCCATAAATTCGTTATTTCTACAATCTATCAAGCCTTGCCAAAATATTATAGAACTTCTGAAAATGGACCATTTCTGAAATTTATGTATCTAATTAAACAATTTAAAGCATACGACAAAGTTGGTAAGATGTTTTGAATCGGACTTCCAAATTGCTTAATTATCTGAATCAAAAACTTCCTGACTGACAAAATCGGCAGAGTTCCGATTGAAAACAACACAGGTTTAATGAAGGACTCCTCCAGGGATGCGCAGGGATGCGTGCTAGCTCCTACCCTCTTAATCCTGTGGATCTCGGATATTAATCTCAAAAATTCCCATGCACAGTTGGCATAAACCTTTTTGCCAACGATTGGGCAGTTTCGGCTATTGAGAAGAACAGAGGACTCCAGAATTGAGGTGCAGAAGGCAGATGAGCCCTTGAAGTTTAGTCCAGAGATTGGAAACAACAGCTTGCAGAAGAGAAGTCCGAATCTACCCTCTTTTCAAGTTGATCCAAAGAAGTTCCCATCCAAATTAACAGAAAAACTATCAAGACATAGCAAAAGTGTTCGTTTCCAGGAATTACCTTGGATAACTGAATTTCAACAAGAATTCGAAAATGATCAAGCAGAGATGTGAAAGGTTAAGCCAATAAAGTGCTCTGTATGGAAGTCAATGGGGTGGAAATGAGAAGAACTTTCACAGTATTTATATGACGTAGATCAGATCTTTATGGAATATAAAGGAGCCTGAATAAACTCAGCCTGTTAGTCAGCCTTAGAAAAAAATAGAAACCGTGGTCATGTAAGAAAAGCAACCAGAGTCATCACTAGCTGCTGTCAAGGCACAAAAATATCAAGTTGGAGTGAAATCCGTAAAAAATTAAGCGAAGAATGCAACTAGAAAAATGAAATCCTTCTTGGAAACTACCGCCGTATTTGAAATAGATAATATCCAGAATGACATACTTACCGAAAGGATGAACTGTACCATTTCTTTACCATATCACTGCTTTTACTGATGGCTCAGCAATAGAAGATGTATAATATGGATGGTTGTGGCATTATTTTCAAAAGCGGGGACGAGTTCAGATCGTCTCATATCGGCGCAGGACCCTGATATTGGTTTAAAAGAGCGGAATCGTTGTCATTGAAAAGTGCTTAGAGATGTGTATCCAAGAAAGAAAGAAAAATATCCGCATTTACACCGAAGAGTAGAAACACCCTTATTCTTCCCACTCGTATTGGCCAGAATTAATGCTTAATGTATTTGTCACTGGGAAATCCGATGCCTTATTGATCCGGTATCTGTAGGCTTCCAAAAGAAAACAATGCCGTGTTAACATTTGATTATAGGTAGTCTCTGATTTCTTATTGTTGAATTTGTAAAGATTTTTACGACCGTTTTTGAATTTAGATTTGATGATTTTGGCAGCGCCCTGGGGGATAGCAGTGTTTATTATAGTGGTCCATGTTGGGTACCCATTGTAAGTTAACCACTTTGTTGTTAGAGTTGAGTTCGAGGACTAACCAGATATCCTTGCCAGTCTTGTCTAGCAGGGCCTTAATCTGTTTTAGAGTGTGTGTAGATGCTGACTGTAGTCCAAGCCAAGTTCTCTTGCTTTCATTTCCACTTGATAACTGAAGAGGCTCGTCGGAATAGCATTTTTTAACATCGCCAATCAAAACTCCGCCACCACCGAACTTACTATCCTTAACCAAACCATCGGTACAAACCAAAATATCACTATCATCATCGATGTTAATCATCTCTAAGGTTTTGCTGTGTTTGGAAGTGTTAGTTAGATTCACTCTTGAGGCAAGCAATTTTAAGTAAGGCAATCATTAAAGAAGTCAAGATTTATACAGTTCCAAGGAGCAATGCTTGTAGTTCTAATAGAATCTTCAGTAGGAGCATCACTGATACCGGTTTCTCGATTGGCTTCTTTAGAAACATCTCTCCAGCTTTTCTGGTGTTGTTCTTGACACCTTTAAGTCTGTTGGCTAGGGTTTTGAGAGGATGGTGGTTTTGAAAACGTTTCACTTCTTCATACATGTTCCCGGCAATTCTCTTGATACGAATCAAGCCCGTTGCTTTTTAAGCTACGATAAACACCATAGAAAAGATTGCCAACAGCAACAAAATTCGTGACCTTCGGATTGGGAATATCTCAAACAGAACCTTTAATGGATCCCATCCCACTGTAAAGAAAAGAGAAAGCGAACGAGGTGATCAAAAAGAGTATGTGCTTTAGACAGAGATATCTGCGTGATAGCTTGCAAACACCTCAAAAATAGAAAACAACATAGACTTAAAGATCACTGGCACCGAGAAGTGATAGCATTATCTTTCATCAATTTAGAACAAAACAATCTAAAAATAGAAATAGATATTAATTGCAACTGTGTTAGAGAGAGATAATGACTATTGTCTAGTGTATATACCTACCTACTCGTATATATTACTAAGACGCCTACATGAATAATTCAGAACTATACTTTCTTTACCATTTCCTTGACACAACAGTCGCGGGATCAAGTTGCTAAAAATAGCTCCAGAGAATTGCAGATCATACAACAAAAAACACAACACATTGATGCAAATGTCTAGGAGGCTATCCAACATCAGATAAGATCCCCTCGGCATTTCGGTAACAATTAAATGTTTATTGATATATCGTCCTGAGAAGACCGACCAACTAACCCCAACACTTCAACAACAACCCCAGAGCAGAGTTTGTTGAGGTGACATTACAATGGATAAGATCTGATATAAGTTCAATTCATTGAGTGATAGTGTTTGTTGGTCTTGACTATGTGTGTAGTGGCATGCAACGCTTAAAGGAGAAGTATAGAACCATAGAAGCTTCTAGAAATACATACAAGATAGGGTACGATAGAACGGGATCTCAATATTTTCCTATTATAAAATAATAAGTTAAGTTGAGAGAAAATAAAATCTAATGGCTGGCTAAAAATAGCATCAATATAAGTTTGTTCACCAAGTGGCGTTCACATTTAGGAAACTAAAAATGTGTAGCTGTACTGTAGACCTACACTACTAATTTGGAGCATAATAAGGAGTTTTAAGTTAGGAACAGTTATTTAATAGGTAACAGAAGATTTTGAAATTTAAGTTAGCAGAAAACAAGTCCGCTTCTGTGGTTTGAGTTTGTTCATAGCGTTTCGAACAAAAATGGGCCAAGGACTCTTTTTAACAGAAAAAATAAAATAAAATAAATTAACAAACTAAATTCAATTTAACTATAAAATAGTCAATTTATCATTTTCCAATTCAGGATAGACGGATGGATGTATGGAATCATAGATATCTTGGATAGAATCATAGATGTCTTGGATGGAATCATAGATGTCTTGAATAGAATTATCGATACCTTGAATAGAATCATAGATGTCTTGGATAGAATTATCGATACCTTTGATAGAATCATAGATGTCTTGGATAGAATTATCGATACCTTGGATAGAATAATAGATGTATTGAATAGAATTATCGATACCTTGGATGGAATCATAGATGTCTTGAATAGAATTATCGATACCTAGGATAGAATAATAGATGTCTTGAATAGAATTATCGATACCTTCGATGAAATCATAGATGTCTTGGATAGAATTATCGATACCTTGGATAGAATCATAGATGTCTTGAATATAATCATAGATGTCTTGAATAGAATTATCGATACTTTTGATAGAATCATAGATGACTTGAATAGAATTATCGATACCTTGGATGGAATCATAGATGTATTGAATAGAAATATCGATATCTTTGATAGAATCATAGATGCTTAGAATAGAATTATCGATACCTTGGATAGAATCATAGATGTCTTGAATAGAATTGTCGATACCTTGGATAGAATCATAGATGTTTAGACTCTAGAAAGAAGCACAGCGTTCATAGCGTTGTTATTATGCTATCAAATTTATGCTTATCAAAATTTGCTTTAAAAAATACCTCTGAGTTCATTAGCTTATATATTTTATGTACTTAAGTATTTCCAACTTGTTTCGATCATGATTTGTATGAAGTGCTACCTAAGTTGATTGTTAGGAAAAATAATGGTAACTTTTAAATAACACATTTTGATTAAATAGTTGAAAAATGTGGTCTTACAAGTATAGTGTCACTGCCAAAATAAAGTATTGAATTTTGGTTAAATGACAATTAGATTAGTTACATACTATTTGCAATGATATTTATCCATTATTTAAGATAGCCAACTAGAGCCTGTTAACTGAACTCTTTTATTAACGAAAAATCAAGATTTTAGAACTTAAAATCATGATAACAATTCTGATGGAGTACCTACGTTTTATATTTAATATTCGATAACAAAATTGTATGGAGTATAGCACTATATGGAGCGGAAACCTGGATATTACAAGAAAAAGACAAGAAGAAAATTGAAGCGCTAGAAATGTGAATTTGGAGAAGACTGTAACAGATAACATGGAAAGACATGAAGACAAATCAAAGAAAAACGCAGTATGTTGGAAACAATAATCAGCAGAAAGAAGAATTGGATTGGACAATATGTAGGGAAGAAATGGTCAAAGCAATTCTTAAAGGTCGATTTCTAGGGAAACGTGGAAAAGGAAAACCAAGAAAAGGGAGGATGTTAGAAGAATTCAAACCAAACACCTACAGAGAATTGAAGGACGGAGAACATGGATGCCATAGAATTGAACCTGTCTAATAACTGATTCGGCAGAACACACTATAGACAGATAGAACAAAAGAATTAAAAACTTCCGATACTTAACAGAATTCAATTCTGTTAGCTTTATAAATATAAAACCAAATTATATAGATTTCTCAATTTCTCATGCATTACCTATATTTTTATGGAATAAATGGAAGGGAAAAGGCATTAAATTGTACAACATTTAAACGACTAACTAACAATGATTATATGTATATATACATATATAGCGAAATTCTTTACAAATTGCTTTTTCAAAATCATAATTGCATGTCACAAGGCGTACCTACTACTTTGAAAGAATTTTCCAAGCAGATTAAAATTAATTAGTAGTTGTATATAAAATCATTTCTCTTTTTAATTCAATTTTCGCCATGTAATACTAAAACAGAATGGTATTAGGTAGCAACTATTATAAATATTGGTTTCATTTATTTGCACAATAAGTTCTGTGCACATATACATATTTGTACAATGTGAAGATTTTTTTAAATTTAATGTTGCTGGTGGTTACCAAATAAGTGTACGTCATGTCACTCTATTCAGATCAAGAAGGTAGGGATACGCTAATTCAATTACCCGTGCTAAAGAGTTCCTTTCCGTATGTATGTAAGTACAAATAGCCGGTGGTGTGCAATATCCGGCTAGCTGAGACATCGAGTGTAGGTTAGCGCTGAATTCTATTAGCAGTTGGTTTTTTTTTTACTTAGATGGATCCTCAAATTCTTTTATCGTTGGACAAGACTGCCTTTACTGATAGAAATATGGAGGTAAGTTGATTAATTCAATAAGTTACATTTGATAGTTGCCCTCACATTGGTAGTTAAGCAGCAACTGCACATGTAAAGTGAACAATGCTCAGCAAATAAAATTATGTTACATTTTTAATATTATGATTGTTAAATCTAAAATGTTTTAGCTGGGACATGACGGATGCACGTTTTACCTAGTTGGGAAGTATTGTTTATAGCCATATTGGTGTTGCACTCTCGAGTAAGCAATACAACTCAGGTATTACCTGAACAAAGTGTTTATTAAAATTGCAAAACATCCAAATTTTAATGAGCGCGGAATACAAATTAATAATGAGATTCCAATGGCAAAATGAGAAAGCCATTTAGGGCATTTAAAATATTGATATAGCGAAATGATTTGAACAGGACAAAAAAAATATCGTTAATGACACCAACCTTACAAAAACAGTCACTACAAATATTGAACCAAATAAGTCACTCAATTAAAACATTTTCACATTATTTCCTTCAAATCATGCACTTTGATTATCTATATATTACTAATCCTACCAATTAAGATAATATTGATTCTAAACACCAAACTTGAAAGATGTCATCTTGCCTTACCTGGGTTAGGGTTACGCAATCGGATTAATTTACAACAATGGTAAGGCAAGGTGAGATAAGGCGAAGTAAGTTGCACCCATTGGAAATCGAGTTGGAGCTAACCTCAGGGGTAGGTGCAACATGAAAAATGAACATTAATATTAGTTATGTTATTGTGGTGTTATGTGCTCAAGTCTTTATTCTTAGATAATAAATGATGTTTCCAAAACTGTTTTCGGTAAAATGTTAAATATTAAGCAAGATTATAAGCATTCTAAGCTTTATAAAACTAATCAACTTTTCTTAGTTCAGGTTGGAGTAACTCAGCTGTTTACTTCAACACTTTATACCAGATTCACTCAACTCAAAATGACGATTTCAGGTTTGTAGTTGAAATGTCATAGCTGAGGTGGAGTTTACACTTACTCGAGTGTAACATCCAACTTGAAATCACCTATTATAGGTCATTTCGTGAAAAAACCATGAAATATACACTTTTATTTGGTACACAGGTACATTGAAGAGAGTCATTGACAGAAAATAATATGTATATTATTTTTTGAAAAAAATCAATATGGGTACAGAGCTAGGGGGTGATGACGTCATCAGGTCCAAAAGTTAAAGCATGTTCAATTGACTTTAAATTTGGTGTCTAGTCAGGCACTCAGTAATAAAAATTCATAAATATTTTTCAACAAATATTGAATATCAATTCCCCCCCCCCCCAAATTCGATTATCAATCATTTTTTGGGAAATATTTATGGATTTGTGCTACTGGGTGCCTATTAGACTTACACCACACCAAATTTGAAGTCAATCGGACAAACTTAACTTTTGACATGATGACGTCATCAGCCCCTAGCTAGTACCCATATTGATTTTTTTCAAAATAAATGTGTCAATGAATCTTTCTAAGGTACCGTAAAATGGGGTAACATTGGCAGGTTTTCAGACGTCTTTTAGCTGCCATATACAAAGTTAATGAAAATTATTTGCTGTCCTGGCCCATAAGCCGGATTCGGCATGTCTGCTATAAATCAAACAAAACTTAAAGTCCGTCACAATGGACAGCATCCGTTCTTGCCATTGCAAGGGGTTTAATATAGTACAAGTGGGGTAACTTTGGCACACAATCTCTATTTAATAAAACTAGTATTATAGGTGCAATAATGTTACTAATACTGTTACAAGTATGTTATGTTAACGTTACAATGTTACAAATGATAACTACGGCACACACTGTAGATTCTTGGACTTTTTTTGCAGACGCCACACACGACCAGTCCCGACATACAACCAGTCCCGACATACAACCAGTCCCGACATACAACCAGTCCCGACATACAACCAGTCCCGACACACAACCAGTCCCGACACACAACCAGTCCCGACATACAACCAGTCCTGACATACAACCAGTCCCGACACACAACCAGTCCCGACATACAACCAGTCCCAACATACAACCAGTCCCGACACACAACCAGTCCCAACATACAACCAGTCCCGACATACAACCAGTCCCGACACACAACCAGTCCCAACATACAACCAGTCCTGACACACAACCAGTCCTGACACACAACCAGTCCCGACATACAACCAGTCCTGACATACAACCAGTCCCAACATACAACCAGTCCCGACATACAAACAGTCCTGACACAAAACCAGTCCCGACATACAACCAGTCCCGACATACAACCAGTCCTGACACACAACCAGTCCCGAAATACAACCAGTCCCGACACGCAACCGGTCCTGAAACACAACCAGTCCCGACACATTGCATATTATCAAGTAAGCTCCCAATCAGTAAAACATCGCTGACATGCGGACA
>JAUYWI010102005.1:0-11469 GCA_034780595.1 Parotoplana pacifica | reverse complement strand
CCAGCCAATTCTTGATATCGTCCGAATACTGTCTGCTAGGTCTCCCTCTTCTACGCCGTCTAGGAAGCGGTCCAACGACTACATCCTTGACTAAACCATTTGCTCTGCAGCATGCCCAAAGAAGCTGAGCTTCTTTAGCCTTCACCATTTGCATCAGCTCCGGCCTCACCTCCAATTCCAGTATGCTAATATTTGTTCGCTTGTCCTGTCAGATGATGCGAAGAACCCGCCTGAGAACCTACATTTCCGTTGCATTGATTTTTCTCATATCTGCTGCCCCCCAGCGTCCAAGCTTCGGCGTCATATGTTAGAACAGACCACATCAGAGCACGAACAAGTATATAAAGTTACCTAATGAATGATTATGATATAAAAATAGAGTTGTTTCTGTTTTATTAAATAATTGGTTTTATAAAAATATATTTGTTTCTCGAATGTGAGCTTTTAATCTATATATTAATTAATACACGAAAAATACATTATATTTTTGTTAATTCGTAGTACATATTATAATCTGAACTAAGCATATTTATTCTACAAGAGAAGTAGAAAACAATGTTATTAAATGAATTGGTACCAAATGGATGACCAAAGCGCAAAAATGAAAGGAAACAAGATTTTTTATGTTTTGTATATTTGATATGGTTAAAGTTAATTAACAAATAGGTAAATCAATGCATACATAAAAGTAGAAATAAGTATACCAACTTCATTTTCATTTATAAATAGAACGAGAAAATCATGACTTCAAATTAAATTAGTGCCATACATATCTGTATCTAAATGAATACCTACCTCTATTGATCTACATATCTGTTAATTAACTTTAACCATGTCAACTATATATAAAAGATACAAAAGATCAAAACCCAACATAATGTGAGTGTGAGTGTGATTTTGAAGGATAGAGAATTGTTTTTAGATATTAAATATGAGATATTGAACTGATTAAAAACACCTTATGGCCTCAATGACCTCCCAGTAATTTTCAAATCATGTCGGACTACTTAGTGTATTGTCTAGTACCACCAGTAAGCATTTTATGAGTCCTATTACCTCATTATATATTTATGGGCTTTAAAATGCTTAATTATCAAAATATTGACTCTCATGATGCTGATGGAAATCATTCTGAAAAAATGTTATTTGACAACATAGACTTATTTAATTAACAATTTTCAGGTTTGAACTAATCAAATCTTAGGCCTTATTTGATGTAGATACTGTTACAAAATACTTGTTTGTGAGAATTTTTTATCAGAGAAAAAATATAATATTTACAGAAATGATGTTTTCAGTTTAGATATGTTATGATACGAGACTTTCATTTTTGTTTCTAGCATGCATTTGGGTAAAATGTTAATATAATATTCAGAAACATACTCTAACACATAATCAAAATGCAAAATTATGAAAAAAATCTATTTTTTAGTTATGATGTTTTCACTGTAAGTCAACAACGTGTTTTACTCTATAAAAACAGTAAACAATGCTATCTTTAAATAACAGCAGATAAAAATATTTATTACAAAGGAAAATAACTACTAAAGTATAAGAAAGAAGATGTTTATGTTAAGGCAAAATATTTAAATGTAATACGGCATTGAGTAATGCTTTTCAAAATATATTTATACTATAGAAAATTTGGACAATAAAATTAGTAGTATTTATAAATTAATATTAAAATTTTTGTTTTTTAAATAACAGATAAAATGAATATTTCTTTGCTGATTAGAGCTTCCGATTTTGCTGCAAAAAAGCATAAAAATCAAACCCGAAAAGATGCCGAGAAAACTCCTTATATTAATCATGAGGCCCCTAGAAACGGTTGCTAGGGGAGACTATCATTTTTTTTCTTTCTGGGACATTTCCAATACATGTTCCAAATTTCAAAAGAATCGAATAAAGTTTACGGGTAGTTATTGGGTCTGAAGAATAAGAATAATAATAATAAGAAGAAGAAGAATTTCGGGATTTTGGAACTTCTATATCTAACCTTCTGTAATAGTTATGAAGTTGAAAGTTGTCATACCTCTTGAGTGTCGGCGGTCCTACACGATAAAAAAAGAATTTCATCAAAATGTTATATAGTTTTCAAATGGCAGCTGCCCGAAAAGTGACCTTTCTTGTCATATCCTAATATACCTTACTGTATGTAGGTTGCCGCATGAGCTAACAACCTACTACCGTAGGTTTAGATATAAATTATCATATTATTATTCAGAAAATAAACTTATAAAATAAAATTTAAAAAATATAAAAAGGTATTTGTAATTAGTCAAAAAGTTAGAGCCTACAGCTGGAGCAGGGTGGATCTCACAGTTGAATCAATATCAATCAACAAATGATCACATTATATGTATGAAACAAATAAAATTGCGCCAATTTGCGATAATTTTAATTAAATTACCAGAGTTAAAATATATTTCTTTACCAACAGAAATTTGTACCTACATTAATTTATATTATGAAAAAAATTATATTCAATAGTTAAATAACTCAAGTAGAAAATAACATCAATCAGCACCAGTAAATATGTGGTAAAATGACAATTTGAAAATTTAGCATTTCGAAATAGCAGCATTGAGAACAGTCAATACTTAATAGAATCAGTGTCTTTGGAAAACATAGTGGTTAGCAAAGCTGATATTTTAGAAATACATATGTAGGTAGAGAGAAATAGTGATAATTAGCAATACCGAGGTAATACCTACATATTAGTTAAAATATCAGGTAACTTCCTAATAAAAATTCAGTTACCGAGGTCAATATTGATTGTTTCCGGATAATAATTCAGAAAACCAAATTTTAAATTTTGTTTCTCTAAATTTAAGTTAACTATTATTTCCGATGCCATATAAAAAATGTCCTAACTTCAAATATCAATATTACTCTAGTTAAATAGTTAGATTACTGTATGAAGTCAATTTCTATAATATGCAAAATAGTTAATTAACTCATTACAAATCTATAGATTCAATATACCTACTAAGTTCCATGACTGAACTGATGATACTTCTATTTAAAAGCACATTAAGGTTTTCCATAATTTTATTTATTTTTTCTTAAGAAACCAAAACTTGGAATATTTTTTAAATGTTATGCTTCTGATTTTCAATGAAAATTGTCATTTTAGTTTATTTATTCTTATAATGTGCCATTGCCTGGAAAAAAATAAAACAATCTGTGAAATTAACTAACCGAAGACGACCTGTAGAGATATGCAAATAGAAAGCAATTTATTTTATTTATCAATACCACTTAATATTTATCTCTGAACTACCTATATCGAAGGGTGTACGCATATATGTGAATAGAAAAACAATTGATTAAACTATTTTCTAATTAAAAATAGAGTTTCAACAATGAAAGCTTATCCACTCGTAAAGGCAAGTTTGTTCAAGTAAAAACGATGAACTTCAAATGTTAGTTTTTTGGATAGATATTAATTTTGTTTCTTTTTGTTTTTTTGGTTCTAAGTATAATATGAAAAGACGGTTATAAGATGAATAATGAGATATATAATTCCAGGATCTAAAAAATATAGCATAATTTAAAAATTTTGAAGTAAGCTTTTTTCAAACCATAGTGGCAATCTTTACATCGATAGTCATGCTTTTGTATAACTTTTTAAATCATAAAGTATAAAAATGAAATTAACATAATAAAGTTAATCAATAAATTATCCATTAATTAATAATAGATATCAGATTGACTGAACCAATATTCAGAATCCTTTAGGAGTTTGGACCCCAACTGAGTTGCAAAGATTTTGGGCATTCAACACCGACATAACCTTATCCTTATTAGTTTGTTATCAGACAGTACCTATCCGCCTTTTCTATTTAGAAATCAGCAACGTTCACTTGAACTTTTTATTGCTATTTATTTTTAATAATTAATTAATGATTTATTTGGATTCAAAAAGAGAGATACTGAAAAATTTTCATACAAGTAAGATTTATCAGTTACATATATTAAAAGAATTCCATTAAATAAACAAATTAAATTGTATTAAATGTGCTTTTATAACAAAATCTTTTGAGTAAATAACTAAATACGAATGGAAAAAAGTAAAAAAAAAGAATTTAAAGATCAGACCTATTTAAGTGAAATTATTCAAACACCATATTTTATAAACTAACTTTAAATCTGATGCGATAAAATTAATTGAAATGCAGATTAAACTAATACTTGTCGAAAAAGCCGTATAAGTGGCGTATAAATTTTTGAATATAAGTACTTATTCACTGCGTGTAAGTAACTTATACGAAGCGTATATGCGATGTATAAGTTACTTACGGCTCACGTATCAGTAAGACAGATGCATATTCAATACCTATACGTTACTTATATGTCATAATGTCATATAAGTGGCGTATAGGTAACGCATTAGTAATTTTCACCAGAGTTAACACTAAAATGTCCAAGTTTTTTTTACTTTGAGTATTTTGTGGTACAAAATGTTTAATGCATTTGTCTTTGATTACCTATTTTGTAGCCCTTTAGTACTAGGGCAAGTCAAATATCTATTGAAAATTCATTAGAGTCAATAAAAGAATTTTTTTCTATATAAGCAACCAAAAATTGATTAATCAATCTTTTAATTGGAATTAATTATTTACAAACAATGAGTATAGCTTACACTGTAAAAAAATCCGTAAAAACGGACCCAGATGCGTAAAACAAAATGGCGGCCTGGGTCCGTTTTTACCGATTTTGTTTTACATGTAATAAATGCTGTATTAAAAAGCTGCGTTTTTAGCTGTAAAACATTATTGAATTTGACTTAAGATTTATCACAAATTCAACATGGAGTACAACTAATTTTTGTCGTACTCTACTGTAGAAGTTTACAGTAAAGAGTATGACAATAGTAATTTCAAATTCATGTTTAGGTTTGGTTATAAATCTGGTTAATTTATGAAGTTTTACAGCTAAAATCGCACTGTTTTCGATACAGACTGTATTTTAAATTTTCAAATTCATTGTTGGCGATTTGTCTCGTTGTAAAAATTAACGGATCATAAAAATTTCCGAAAGATCGCTTTTGCCTAGCGACAAATGGCTTAATTTCAAAACATACTTAAACGTTTCATTTAAATCCATCAAAGGTTTGAGAAAAGTAGTTACTTTGTTGTTAAAGTGCTAGTTCCTTTGGTTTATATATTAATTTGTGTAATAATATAAAATTGCTTACAAAATTCTAATAATAACCAATATGCAATCTATTAGGTTAAACAAAAGCTTGAGCAATAGCTTTCTTCTAATAAATACTCATATAACTAAATTTCAAATTACCTTGTGAATTTGTAAAACTGATAAAAATGCCTTTATTTTGTTTTGGTTCTTTTATCCAATCTTCAACCCATTGCTTTAGTTCCATGTCAAACCATCCCATTTCATAGGCAGAAACTGCCTGTTGAAGCCAATCCGAACTCATATAATAACTAAAAGGTTTTAAAAAATATATCTAATGAAATTATGTAAGCATTTCAATTTACATTGATTAATAAATTATCAATTTTATATAAAAGATGATAATTTTTAATGTTAATTTAAAAATGAAATTGGTGTCTCAGTATAAACTTTTCTGTTCAATTTAAAAAAAATACAAATTAATAGCAAACAACATTTATTCAAGAAAACTAATAAATAAACCGAGGACATTATCAGAATATTCATTTTAAAGAATTCTACCTAATATACTCTTTCATCAAATTATCTAAGGAAACCGACTATAAGAGATCAATATTGCCTATTTCTTCAAATGATTTACACTAATTTTTAGTGGAAGTCACATAATCGAATTTTTTCTATCAGTGTCTGACTTCAAATTGTATTCATTTCTATCTTTCCAAACTAATTGAAGAAGTTCTCTGATGTGAATCTCGGCCTATAGTGGTGGCAGCTATTATATCTGACTATCACGTTCTTGTTTGGGAAATCAAAACTATACTGGTCAAAGATGTAGAAATTTTACATCAAGAGATATTATTAATATTATAATAAATAATTGGTTGCTTTCTACCTCTTTTGTAGGTACCTACAAAGATAAAACATTATTCCTATAGAACAACAAAAAAGAAAATTTATTTCTATATATCTAAGTAGGTATCAATCAAATAAAGAATCTACTACCAATTTGAATATAATTATAACACATTATGTACCCACATGCATAAATTAATTATATATAGAAAATGCGCAACCCAATTTATAAATATCGAGACAATTGAAGATCAATATTTTTTGTCTTTATAAACAAATACCCTTTTGGGTAAAGTCAAAGAATGGCCTCAAAACTCTGCATACAAAGGTACATTTTTGTGACTATTAATAAACTTATTCAAAAAGTGTTTTAACGAATTTCTGTTTAGAGAAAACTGTTTTTATAGCAGTGTACATAGTTAAAAATAAGATTTTAAGTACCTGGGTAAAAAGAGAACTGTAGAAATCTAAATATTAGATTATGTAGAATATTTGTGTCAGAGAAATAGAGTTTCAATTGATAATTTTATAGTTTACGTAGATTCTTGACGTAAACTTTATTTGTAAGAATATAAAAGTCATAAGAATAAATTACCTAGTCTATTTATTATGAATAAAGTTTATGTCATACCGATAGACCTTATTACAGCTGTTTATTCTATGGTTTACGTAGGTTCTAATCTAAATATTGGATTGATTTATATGGTTCTTTATAATAAAATCATTGAAATCAATCCTTGGACTAACTGTCGATTTTGAGCTAATGTTTTTTAATCGGTTTTATAAAAGAATTAGGTAGGCATTTAAAAACTTTAAAAGATTCTCTTTTTACTAAGATAGATAAAAACTGATTTTTAACCGAGTACACTGTTATGAAAATTTTTTTCTCTAAATAAAAATTTATTATAAACACTTTTGGATTATTTTTAATAAATGTTGTTTTAATTAATACATGTAAATTATTTTGTAAAAAATATTAATATTTGGTTAAATACCTCCCATTTTTAACCCATAACCTATGTATTCGTAAAATAATAGATTCATTGAGACCCCGTGGAAAGCGTCGGAACAGCCTTAACTCAGCTTGCAGTAGACGCTGATTTTGTGGCAAATTCGTCAGTAGAAACACTGCATGTTGACGGCGATGGTGACGCATTCTTGGCCTGATTCGTCTTTCTGGTACAAAAAATAATAATGAAATAAATCTTTATCCGGAGCAACCAAAAAATCACGAAATTATTATACAGACCAATGTTCTTTGTTTGTTTGTAAATTTATTGAATTAATACATTCAATTTCGTGTTGTTTGGAGTTTTTCAATTGGAATTCAATGTTTACTAGCAAAGTCTTTGAATCTATTCCACACTCAAGTTTTTCTGTAAATGGAAATTGGTTAAATTGAACTAGGAAAACAGTGTTTATTGATTTCATAATGTTCATCGGCATCATATAACAACATCCAATCTTGGTTTTAATGCTCTTCCTTGTTTTTGTAAAAAAGGGTACATAACGACGTTGCTATAGTCATCAAAGAAAGTTTTGGTGCCAATGTTTTATAATAAATTCTAAATATATTGTTAGGTTAACAATAGCAAGACACAGAATATCTCTGTTTTACTTTGAATAGACCCGATTATTGCAATTAATAATTTAGAATTTTATCTGGATATAGGTACCTAGTAGTTGTTGGGAAAAAGAAAATAGTCAGCCAAACTGAATTTAGTCCTTTTTATTATTTAAACTATCATATGTTAGTTAGATAACCAATAAAAACTATCAAATAACTAAGGCATATATAGTGCCATAGAAATTCATACTTATGGTAAATAAAATAATTAAAAGTTAAATGTTTATAATTATTTTGATGACAGCTCGATTAGTAAAAAAATCAATTTAGATTAATATATAAAACTAATATCTTTAAAAAATTTGTTTGGCTGACAACTACAATACTAGTCTCAATTAAACTACATTTGAGATACCTACATAAATATTTTAAACTTAATTTCATAAAACATATATGGTACCGACGTCGTATGGGAACGTTTTAAAACAGAAAAGGGGTAACGGTAGTTTTATCATTGATCATGGCTGTATGGATGCATATGACCATTATTTAGTTGTCCATGATTTGTTGACTTGCGAATCAGTTCAATAAGTACCAAATGCTAACTACAGACAAAATATTAGTGGTATTGATAGAACGTCGCTATAAATTATAAAAAAGCTAAATATTATTAAAAATTAAAACATTGTAGCAAAACTGCCAATGGACTCCCAAAGATGAACTATGTAGTTTGAAATTTCAACACAGCTCGCAATCATATTGATATTTTTCGCAATAAAGGCCAGCTTAAGATTTTATACTGGACAACAAAGTTTCAACATTGGGTAGCCTATTAATATGAGAAACTAGTTAACGTGCATGTTGTGAAAAAAATATGGAAGTAGGTACTTCTATTTTGTCACTATAGTACATCTTGTTTGAAATTATACGACATGTTCTCTTTTTTTTAAATAAATACTGTTCAGTGCTTGTATAAATTCTAGCTTAAATGTCATAAATTAAATTTTAAAAAGAATATAATGCAACAATATGTTTAGAAAAAGTTAAAAATGGCGATAATTTGTTGGTTGTGGTTGAGATTAAAAAAAAAAACGTCAACGAGTTTTGTACTTTATGGGTTTTTATTTATTAATTCATTTTTTCTTATCAGAACCGGATTTTTTACAAAATTTGAAAACAAGTAGGTAATTATATCTCTAACTAAATATAAAATACAAAGTGCAACAAAGTACTATCAAATATTTTAGACATTATGAATTGACTTTTCATTATTATTTTTATGCTCAAAATATTATCAGAAACAATCACAAAAGTGAAATACAAATAAGGTAAATAAATACATAATCATGGTTACTTGATATTTGCTCACTCATTAAATTACAATTCAATTTGTGTAAAATACACAGTTATTATAATTTAGGTAGTCATAGAAAATTTTACTAAATATAGAAAATTTCATCACAATGTACCTACTCGTAGATAATAAACAAAATGGTCATGTTTTGGTATATATAAAACATTTTTTATTCGACCCTTGTAGAGGCCAGGACTGATAAAAGGTTATTAAAAAATAACGTTGTACCAAACTTGACAAAATAGATTTTTTTGTGTATTTATTCATTAAAATTCATTATAAAAAAAGAGTACTTTAAAATTTTGAAAATATTGCTTTCTTTGTAGGAAAATATTTTTATCTTTAGAAAAAGTAGATTTTGAATTTAAATTTTTCACATACAGCATTAGCACTAATCTATCCAGAAAATTTCAATAAAATATTGAGAAACAGTTGAAGTACATACATATATCTCTTTTACTAGATTTTTGTAATTTTCATTTAAGATTTGATAGAATCAGTTAATTTGACAACGTTCAGTTTTTAGACCTGTTGACTTCAACGTCCAGTAAATGGGCCTTTCTGGTCTAAAATATACCGAAAAATCTACATGTGTACCAAGGACATCTGTGCTACGTACCCATGTCTCTGCTGTGTATTAAAATTTAGTTTGATAGATCAATGAACATTCAATTTCTATGGAGGTTGAACAATTCAAGCTTTCTTTTTTTGTATAAAATTTAAAAAAATAATTTCCGAAAATTTATAATGAAATATATATTTTTTTATGTATATTTATTTTGTGCTATAGACATTTGTCAGATTTCAAAAGAATCTGTCTTTTCTTATTTATTAGTACATTAATTAATCTTACTTCGATCCTCCTTTTTAATACTAATAATAACATCGGCCTGATAAACTGCATTTTCAACCATTCGGGACAGATTGTAGCGTTGACGAAACTCGGCCCTGCCTAACCTACTACCCGACGTTGAAGCACTAATCAAAGAGTCTCTCTGACCAGGCAAGTCACTGTCTGCATCTGGTTCCTCTAGTGTTCTGTATGCATCGACAATAAAGTCTGGTGGCTCAAACCGTTCTTGTCTCAAATGTTTTCGTCGCTTTTTCCTTTTCTTCCTCTGTGTTCCACTACTTTCAGTATTTTTGGTGAGCAACGTTTCACTTTGATCTGGAGGCGTAGGGGAAGTTGTCTGGAGGCCAAGAATGTTGAAAAGTTCTTGTTGAATACGTTTGGATTCACTTGATGGAATATTTGTCACTGGGACAGTCTGACCCAATTCATTGTCAACATAAATTCCAGAGGATAATGCGGCTGATGCCAAGTCGAATATACCAATTACGTAAAAAAACAAAAAACACAAACACATTGATGAAGTGATGTGAACAAGAGATCCCAAGATCATTTTAATTCTTGAGCTTTTCAACAAGTTTATAAAAAATAATAATTTCAAAACGAAGAAAATGGTGGGTTTAGAATATTATCAGAAATAATCTCGATTGCTACCTACTGGGTATTTCCAGAAACACATTAATTATGACGTAATTCCAACTATTTATAATTATTGCTGAGTTTTCACACACATTTCACTAATTGTAGTCTGCATATTTTCTAAGCTATTTGTTAAACTTACATAACAAGTAAAATATAAACCTGTATCGGAGATTCTAATAGCTGATTGGTGTAGATGATAAGCGACATTCCGACGCCAAATATTTCTGCTTCATAGTATTAGGGGAGGCTGCAATATACTTCAAGTATGTAGAGTTTACTTTTAATATGACATTTAAATGTTGAGTTTATTAGTATAAAATCGTTAATAGTAGTATCGGTTCTCTGATACACCTATTATATACACAACATAATTTCATTATTATCTATACACCTGTCTTTGTATTCTCTACCTATTATATCATTAACAACCGTCTTATTTATTTGAATAGTTTATTGAGCCACGTAACATGCTTTGCATTAATGATGTATCTATTTTTAATATTCTTATGTCTTTCTCAGAATTTAGGATGGACGATTATTATCTACTGATTTTAGGAAAATCTTTTTATGAACGACAAAAAGCTTTTTTTAAATATTCAATTTCTGTGAATTCTCTTAATCACAGAAAATAATTAAAGTAGGTCACTCTTTCCAAAGTAGGTCATTCACTCATTTTTAAATTTAAAATAATCTAAATTTCCTTAAAAATCAATTCTGAAGTAAAAATCTATTATTTAAACCTAAGATATGTTTTTGAAAATACTGAATTTTATCACAGTGCAACATGAGAGTCAAACTAAAGTTGATTTCTTATTATTTGTGATAAAAATAGCTGGAACGGATTGATTTTTTTCTAAATTGCCGACTGATGCATAATACTTTCGTCCCTTGTAACCGAAGAAAATTCATAAAATTATATTGAATAAAAAAAGGTTATAATTTTTGTTGTGTTATCACAGTGGACCATATATAAAATTCTTATAATTAATATAGCATTTCTCATTCTTGTAACCGGGATAGTTATGCGATTTACCAGGAGTTAAATCCATTTTAACGTATTTAACA